>JARQZK010005607.1:0-10028 GCA_030704885.1 Cynegetis impunctata | reverse complement strand
CAATAATTGATATCTCTTGGAATGAATACGATAAATGGGGTAAAAATCAAGAATTCCAATATATATAATATATATATAATATTTTTTATTATATATTATATTTCCAGAAATTATAAGCATTTCTAAATGCGTGATTCAGGAGTTCTAAAAGGGATTAATAAAATTACTACTGCACCACACTGTTGACTTTCGGTACGCTGCAGTATATTATGAAAAAGGTTTCATACGTTTTACGATACTTTTTTTTTGAGCTGAACATATGATTTTACCCTTTTCTCTCTGAAATATTATATAAACAGTGAATAGGGAACATTCAAATCACATGCACATTAAACATTCGTAAAGGATATATACTTGTATCAAGTTATAGCATTTAGTAGTATTATACATATTCTATTGTTGATAGAAATTTTGTATGGAAATGTGGTTTAATATGGTTTTATTTCTATTTTTGTACATTGCTGTGTTTTCAATATTTTATGCCTTGATGTGTTTTTATTTTCTATGTTATTATAATTCTTAGTTCCCCTTATATTTTCGCTTTGTAAGAAGTTGTAAATTTTTAACGACAATAAAGCATATTTTGATTCTATTTGATATACGCGTTGAAGTTTCCATTTGTCGAATATTCATTGAAAATAGCAATAATGAGACTATGTAATATAATTCAAAAAGAATATGAAAATTGTAATCTATTACTTTATTGCAATGTGATAGTTGTGCTCAAAAGTCATAGAAATACTTATATTAGGAAAATTCCTAAGTTTACATTGCTTAGAAAACTGGGAAAGCTTCGCATCTCGTCAACGATATGAATGACGTTCGTATTTCAGTATTATATTTTCAAATTCTCCCGAAACCTTCTTTTGCTGTTTTCCGAGAAATTCATATAATTTTTCAATCGCCCGTTAAAAATCGATTTGGTAGATGAAATCGTCTGCTCGAATCTCGATACTGTGCAATTATGATTCTTGTTACATGACGATTTCTATCAGTCAACTTCTAACCGCAAGCCGCGAAAAAACATTCCTAATTCAACACCTAATGTGAAAAATATTAGTTCTTCATCTGGTTAAAATCCCTAACAATTTATAAGAAAAATACTGTTTTGATTTCAACAATTACTACAACTAAATAGAACAAAAGATAGAACTAACTGTTATTACCAAATTTTCCGTGGCCTTTTTTAAAATTTAAAGTTAACAGAACTGTTAAGAGCTGTGTCTATGTGCTCGCTGAATATCACTGTATCAAAAAATCATAATTGAGTAAGTTATGAATATTAATAAAAAGATACATGTCTGATTTTAACGATTTTCCAATTGAACAGTTTTTTTTTTTATTAATTCAGTAAGTACTAACGTAAAAAAAAAACAGATTCAAACAAGAACTAATAGTGGTGAAATGGGTAGGTAATCCTTAGAGAAAACAAGTACAAACTACATTAGATATTCAGCAGGCATGAGGGATATTTTTTTCCCTTGTTTCTTTGCATGCACCACAGCTCCAATTAGACTTTATTTTTTATTGTTGAATGGTGTTTTATCATTTTCCAACAAAAAAGGGCAAGTATCCGTACAATAGGATAGTCGCCTATTACTTTTGCAGGTACGCTCTCTAGGGGCAACTATCCGCAAATATAAATTCTTTAACGAGCAAAGAAAATAATTTTTTTTTGAGGTTCTTCTCTCATTTTGCCTTATTTAGATAGAGTAAAATAAATACTGTTTCATGGATTCATTCTAGGTGAGCAAAATGCCTCGTAAGAATAAGTGAAAATCAGGCGCGCTACTGCGCCACAAAAGCTGTAGGTACAGAAGGCTGTTTAGTACTCGCTTTTGAAGAATTGGATAAAAAATAAGAGAAAATACTTATGTCAACAAAAAAAAAATTAGTTAATGATACGAGCAATTGGCGTAGAATGAAATTTGTTTAATACATAGAAATCAGATTATTTTTTAATGTAAGATGTATCGAATGTGTGCAAGAAACGTATATGCAAGAAACGTATACCTACAATATTCAAAAACCATTGCATGAGACGTGAAAATTTGAAAACTCTGGCTTCTGATGGTTAATTAATGCGGATGCCAAAGTTGATTGATATATTGTTCGATCTCCAAACTTAAAGTTAGCAGGCTTTTTTTTTTTAATATTTTCATAGTTTTAAAGTATAAAAATTGTAATAAAGGTTATGATGTTGGTAAGTAGGTACCTACTTAATAAAATATTAAAGTAAATTATGAAGACTAATTACTTAAATTGATATAAATTTGTCTTTATTCAAAAAGATTATAGTGTGACGTTTCCTCACGTACGAGGCTTTAATATCCTCCAAAATATTTTTTATTAGTTTTAGTTAATTCATCTCGAAATAATTTCAAAATTATTGATGTCAAATGAAACAGGACTTATTCAAAATCATTCTTAATTATGTTCACAAAAATAAGCTACTATGATAGATCAAAGACTTGTGCTTCGATATACATGTTGCATTATGCCTATTAGGTACATATTTTTCTTATAGAGCTTATTTGAAAAGTGACTAAACTTATGCGGCTTTTACTCATATTCATATTTCAACTTATATCAATAACCGTAATGAGATCCTGACATAAAATTTTACTCAAAAACTTCACATTATAATATCACTTACCATAGAGTGTGGGCAAATTTCGATATTTGTATAGGGTAACTCAGTGATTATACGAGATACTAAAAAATAGAAGTAGCAGTCTGGGTCCCTTTTTTGTGACAAATTTACTGTCGAAGACATGAATTTGCTATCGTGTTTTGTTTTCGAGTTGTAAACATATGTTGGATATTTCGAATTTCAGACACATATGATTATTTTGGTTGTTCGTGAAGTTACGAGATAATAATTTTAATTTCTGATGCAATTTTTCTTCAAAAAGAATTTGAAAAAAATTTTGTAATGATGGCCTAAATTTGTATTTTTTCAAATGAGAATCATACTTGGCTATGGTTCTGATTGAAACTTTTTTTTTCCGCTTTCTAACCATGCATTATATTTCTGGTCGCTTTTCATGAGTAAGTCTTTAATAGCGAAAATAATATTCTACAACTTAATTTTTGAAATATTCCGTATTCATATCAAGAGAACGGGTGTCCTATGACAGGGTTTGTCTTCTGTTTCCATCATTACTTAAAATTTAACTCATTTCATTGTGAAGTGAATATGTCGTACGAAAATTATAAGAAATATGAAACATTAGAAGGCTTTCTTAAAGTCATAGCAATTATTGTAATATTTGCATCTGAGATATATTTCAACTGCTATCAAAAAAAAACATCTATTAATGCTATATTCAAGAGGTAGAAAGAAGATCTTATTAATGTGTGGATCATTTAACAAGCCAAGACTATATAAATAAACAACATTGAAGATTTTTTATTTTTATTCACAACCTCTTGAAAATAGTTTCATGAGGTTGTTTACTTTCTGGATAGCGACCGAAATATATCTCAGATGCAAATAAATTGTTATTACTTTGAATGAAGCTCTCTAACATATTTTCTCGGAATTTTCAAGGGACATCCTCACTTTTACGAAAATGAGTTAATTGATATTATATTGGAATAAAAAAACAACAAACTCTGTCATAGATGATATTCGCCTACTGGAAATAAATATAAAAAATGCAAAAAAAATCTAGTAAAATATTATTTTCACTATTGCAGTCTCACACATCGAAAGGGACAAGACCTATAATACAGGGTTGGAAAGAAAAAAAATTCGTTTCAATCACACTATAGCCAATTATGATTCCCGTTTGAAAAAATACAACTTTAGACCATAACCTGAAATTGCACCATTTTTTCGAATTTGGTCGACTTGGTTGGATTATAAAGAAAGAAATACCTTAAGCATGCAAAAGTTATTATCTCGTAAACAACCAAGATATTCATTTGTATCTAAAAGTCGATAAATTGATCTTTTGTTTATATTATAAAAAAAAACTCTCTTGCAGCGAGCTGCATTAGAAGAGCAGGTTTTCATGACGTATCCAGTCTAAAAAATATATTCATTAAATTATATATTTTCCAAATTCGAATAAAAATGCGCCCTCTAATGTGTAAACAATATTTATTTAATTCCCGGAGGATCAACCCCCCAAACAATTCGTACCAAAATCAATCACGTCCAAGGTATCATACGAAATTACGTACTTACAAATTTTCATTCCTATTTCTATAAAGCTGCGGCCTTTATCGTGTAAACAAGATTTATTTCCTCCTCCGAGGGTTTTAACCCTCAAACCATTGATATAGAAATAATACCATCCAAGATTCGTACGAACTACTCAGCTACAAAATTTCAATCCTATACTACCAAAATATGCGCCTTCTATCGTGTAAACAAGATTTACTTCCTGGGGGTCAACCCGCAACTAATTCGTATTAAAACCTAATCCATTCAATATATCATTTGAAACTACCTACTCACAAACTTTCAATCCTATTCCTCCAAAATTGCGACCTTCATCATATGAACAAGATATATTTCTTCCCCCAGGGGGTTAACCCCTCAACCTATTCGAATCAAAACCAATCCCATTCAAGATATCATACAGAACTATCTAGATACTAACTTTCAACCCTATTGCTACAAAATTGCGCCTTCTTCTGTGTAAACAAGATTCATTTTCCCCCCCAAGGGGGACAACCCCTCAACAAATTCGGAGCAAAAACAATCCCATCCAAGATGTCATGCGAAACTACCTATTCACAAACTTTCAACTCTATTATTTCGAAATTGTGATCTTTATCGTGTAAACAAGATTTATTTTTCCCCCAGGGGGGTCAACCCCCCAACCAATTCAAACCAAAAACAATCCAATCGAAGAAATCATTCTAAACTACCTATTTATAAACTTTCAACCCTATTGTTTCAAAATTGCGCCTGTTATCGTGTAAACAACGCTAAAATACATAAGCAAATATATACATACGAACATACCTATATATATATATATATATATATATATATATAAATATATATATATATATATATATATTTTTATTTATATATATATATATATATATATATATATATATATATATATATATATATATTTATATATATAATATATATATATATATATATATATATAAAATATTATATATACTATATATATATATATAATATACATTATATATATATAATATATATATATATATATATATATATATATATATTATATATATATTATATATATATATATATATATAATATTATATATATATAATAATATTATATATATATATATATATATATAGTTATATATATAATTATATATATATATATATATATATAGAATATATATATATATATATATATATATATATATATATATATATATATTGATTATATATATTAATATATAAAAAATATATATTAATTATATATATATATATATATATATATATATATATATATATATATATATATATATATATATATATATATATATATATATATATATATATATATATATATATATATATATATATATATATATATATATATATATATATATATATATATATATATATGTAACAGGAGAAGTTATACGCGAACTTTTGAAATGGTAAAAGGAATCTTAATAGAAGAGGAATATTAATAGCTATAAAAAATTCCCACAGAGACTAATATATATTATAATGACAATATTAAACATAAATATTTGAAGCAAAGTATTCATTTTTATAAATATATATGAGGTGCAGTTTATACTCCTCCTAGAGTTGCATTGGATTTTTATCTTCCGAAAAATATAACGACTCAGCTATATCCTTGTTCGGAGATTATAGCTTATAGTTATAGTGTCCCTGTGACATGCATTTCAATTGATCGTTCAGGAAATCTCATCAATAGTTTTGCTTATTTGAATCGTTTTTAATTATTTAATTAGTAATGTGCACAACGTATGCAATGTTTTGCAGGGCTTAAACTTTCCTACAAATTCGAAAACATTAGTTAGTATATCTGTTGATTCTTCACTTTCCTGTGACTAACATCACCCTGCAATAAAATTTGAACTTACTTGTGGATCATTCTCAGAGTTAGAATACTTCTATTCCGATTCTAAGAGGGCAGATATTTTGAATAATTTATAGCCGACTCTCGATTGAAAATTTCTGATTGAAAATGAGCTCGTGAAAATAAGTGTTAATAACTTTCATAATGTTCTCCATTATGTTGCTGAAGCGTTTATTTGAAGCGTTTATTTCTAAAGTGAAAACTGAGAAGTCACGGTTTCACTACAGAAATGAAAAGTATTATTTTTAAGAAAAATCAGCTAATACCTTATATGGAAAATCTGACTCACAAACGGATTATTCGGAAGTCGATTCACATGAATGTAAAGAACTACCAAATAAATATTACAATAATTATACTCAGGATATGAAAAAAACATTTCAGAAAATTTTAAATGTTTTTGACATTAAATTAATAAAAAAAAATTATTTGTTCTGTCGTCGAATTTGCTTTTTGAAGCTGGAAATTCTAATGTTTCCACAGAGATATTTAATTTTATTGCAAGTGTTCAAAAATGCGAATATATTTCCACTAAGTTTTGAATATAAAATAACAACTGATGTTTTAAACCTTAGTGTCACCAAATGTAATTTTTTTTTCTCAAAATAGCAGAAGTTGGGTGATTATAAGAGATGGAATGTAATTGCTTCGTAAATACAGTCTATTTCTTTTAACTGATCCGTTATTTTGTATCTACTCACTACTAGAAATATGGTTTTATTACATCAATTTTCAGAAGTGGTGATATAATAAGTAATAATACACTCTTTTCTGAAATGTCATATATTACAAGAGCTCTGGGGTCAATAATTATGAACACTTACTTAGAACCATTCTTTATATTCCTACTCATTGATTCTCTACGTGGATTAAGTAAAAATGAGTCTATTTCTACTTATTTACTTGAGTATATTGAATAAACTATAGATGACATGGAGAAACATTACCAAGCAGATTCCATCTATATAAATATACCCAAGGCTTCTGAGCAAGTTGTTCATGTCATTCTGATACCGAAGTTGGAAGCCGAAGAACCATTACTGCCTTGGTAAAAAAGTTATTTGGCGAACAGAAAACAGATGGTAAAAATCAATAGCATATTTTCTGAGCTGATTAGTGTATCGTCAGGGTTCCCCAGAACAGTTATTGAGCCCTTCTTCTTTTTTAGCTATTTATTAATGATATCTGCATAAATTTATCTAGATGCCAAGGTTTATTATTGCTCATGAATTGAAATTGGTCAAATTTATTTATTTCACAGATTGAATTTCCCCTCGGAAAGATTTTGAAATTGATTAAGAATCTGTGGACACCATTATTATTATTGAATAACTTCAATACTGTTAAGTGCATGAAGAATTCCTTGATAACCTAATTATTCGATTAATAAAAATCATTATGAAAAGTTCCAAAATAAATTTATCTAGTTCCTTGCTTCTGAATTTCATATACCACTTGAAAAAACTGAATATCATTAGGTTTATTATCTACAGTTTAATGTTATTGAAGTTTCCTAGAAATAATTTCAATAACAATGCTGTACTAAATTTTAAATAATTATGCTAATTCTACAATCTCTTATCTTGAATATAGTTTAAAATCCTTGTAAGAGACATAAAAAATTAAGATTTATTATTATATATAAATATATATACATATACATATATCCAGATCTATTAACGTTATTTGCCACGGAATATTGTGGCCAAAATACCTGACTTTAAAAAGTTTCACATTCAGCATAGATGAGTCTTTGTTATTTTTACTTTCTGAAATTATTAGCATACTATAGCAGTATATTATATATATAGATATATACATATATATATATATATATATATATATATATATATAATATTATATATATATATTATTATAGGTATATATATATATATATATATATATATACTATATATTATATATATATATATATATATATATAATATATATATATATTAATATATATATATATATATATATATAAATATATATAAATATATATATATATATAAATATATATATTTTTATATATATATATATATATATATATCTATATATATCTATATATATATATATATATATATATATATATCTATATATATATATATATACATAAATATATTTATTTATTTATATATATTGCTGGTTTTCCACGTAATTCATGTATAAACTTTCATGAAAATCATATTTGGGCAGAATAGTTTCTAATAGGTTCTTAAGTGCTTATAAATCGACCTGATGGGCAGAACCATTCAGCGTTCCTGGAAAATCTACTGACTGATTTAAGGGATGATGTACCATATCAGATGAAACATGATATATTTTATATGCACATTTTGCACAAGAAAACATTCAAATCACTTATTTGTAGGTCAATGTGGGATTAAATTACCACAGGCGCAGGAAGAGAAGCGTTCCACCACTTATGTGCTTCTATTATATACCTATTATATATTTTGTTGCTAGCGGTAGAATGCACCGTTTATGAGAAAAAATCGATTTCTTTAGTACATGCATGCATGCGTTCTCGTAGGTACTGAACCAAATTCATTTTATAAATAAAAATAAGGTGTTGGCCAAGTGAAAATTGATTCATGATATTCATTGTCAATTACAATAATTGATGACAAGAAGACAGTTACACGAAAAAAACTTATAAAAATAATTTTGTCATAATAAATATTTAAGTAGACCCTCATAAAGATTCCGGGATGTTCTGAATATGTTCACAGACCTTCAGAACCCGCTGCTCTATTTCATCTACATTGCCTATTGGGATCGCTTATACAAATTTCTTCAAATATCTCAAGAGACCACAATTCTAGGGATTAAGGTCTGTGTAATGGACAGGCCTATGTATCGACCCCCTCGTTCAGTTCTGCCCATTCAGTCGATTCATAAGCACTTAAGAGCCTATTGAGAACTCTGCTTCCCACACATGATTATCATGAAAATTTGAAAATCAATTACGTGTAAAAGCAGCAATGCGTGTGCATATATATATATATATATATATATATATATATATATATATATATATATATATATATACATATATATATATATATATATATATATATATATATATAGGGTTCTTAGGGTTACCTTTATAATTCTATTTTTTGTAAAAGCGCAATTTCACACTCGAGAAAACATGTTTTTGATCACTATTCATGATAGCCTCCTGTTATCTCGTATATTTTTGTAGTACCTACTTATATTGTTGCCGATGGATGACCATCAACTTTTATCTCCAAACTTTGTGAGATGAGGATATATGACATAATCTAAGTATTGGACGTTTCTATTCTGGTTAGAGCGAAGCTAGATCACCAACGCACTGTGATCAGTGAAACAACAATGGACAATCTTCAGGTTTGATGTGTATGAAGCAATTTATCGTGAAAGTTTACCCAAATACTCTTTTTCCCATCTTTTATTGAACAGAATTGCGTTTAATACTTGCTCTTGAGTTCGCTGCAAAAATCTTCAATATATATATTTTTTCTTATGATTTGTACGATTCGTTCAATCTGTCCCAGTATAATGTTTTCAACAATGAAATGTTCTGCTAGGCAAGTTCATAAAAAGTCGAGCAGAGGGCTTAATTCTAGTGGAAAAAGCCTGCAGGTATAATATTCTGGCTTCACTGGCATTTCCATAAGCCCTGCCAGATACAAAATGCATCCTTGCCATCTCGTCAAAAAAATAAATGACCACTTTGAATTTCTTTCTTGATATGACTGATATTGAACAGATTCATCTGAAGATGTCATACGGCATTTGGCAGACGCATACCTTGGTTTTATTCCCAAAATCAATTTTGTGCATTACAAAACCGTTACCTTATTCAAATATTTCAATACGCGTACTTTTTTTGTAGAAAACTGTTGAGGGATGATGATGCGCAAAGAATGATGATGCGCAAAGAATATGATAGTGAGTGACTGAACTCCCTACTTTT
>JARQZK010005606.1:0-5000 GCA_030704885.1 Cynegetis impunctata | reverse complement strand
AACTAGTTTAAAATTGTACACATTCACATTACGTCATAAAAACATATAAGTGTATATCTAAAAGTAGAAAAAAGTAGAAATAAAATATAAACATAAATATAGCACGATTTGAAGTTAAATTTTAAAATCTAGACCATTGATCCAGTCCAGCACAGAGTCAGAGTTGTGTATGGTAAAACTCGCAAAGACTTCTGCTGTATTTTACCATACACATATTCATGTATAATTGTACAAAAAGCTTGTGTCAGCATACTTGTCAAGTAGACAGCTAGGTGCGTAGCCGCCTCTATGCACTCAACAGAGCCTATTAAAAAGTAAGCGGCAGATTGTGAATATGGCTGTAAAACTTATAGCTTTTTTCTGCTGACTGGTAAAACAGAAAAACAATTAAACATTGCATTTCTGAGTAAATAAAAAACCTACCGTATATTATTATACATTTGGATTTTACGTAAATTTCAAGACATAAACGTCTACATAACTTGTTATGGTTAAATAGTTTTTGAGATTTTTTGAAATTTTATTTCATGATCGTTAGTCTAGCTGTCAGGGTCGTCGCGAAAATATTTTTAGGGGAGGAGAAGATACCAATTCCCGACTTGCATTATGGAAATGCCATCTCATATTATGAAAATCCTATATTATTAAAATGCCAACTGGCCAAAAAAATAAGAATGGAAAAGTTTCCCTCGTTTCCTTTTTTTCACTAAATTTGTTTCTATTTTTACCAACTTTTCCCTGTTAAAATTTTCCAACTCAAGCGTGGTTGGAAGGGGGTTGGGGAGGGGCGCTTTTTCTTATTTATGATGTATGTTCAGTTTTACGGTGAACCTAATGTACAGGGAGAATTCTTTAAACAAATCGTTTCGGAGTTAAATGAAGAAAAAGGGCTTTATTTACACCACCTATAAAAATGCAGAAATTTTAAATCATTTATAATTTATGTCTGAATTTTTTTACTCATGCATTGGATTGAATCGACTAAATAAAAGTAATAACCATTTAAAAAGTAATTAATACCTACATAATATTTTTTTAATAAAAATTAATATATAAAAATACTTCTTTCAGTGATCGTTGATAGTGACCTCACATTCTCCGTCATTTACTATCTAACATGGTGTTTACATTAGGTTAGAAAAAGGACTAGTCCTGACGTCACTGAAAGTATTATATATATAACTATATATTCTTAAATGATACAATTAATACACAAATAGGTATTTTTTTCCCCCATTTCATTGTTTTATTATATTATTTAGTTACTTACTTTTAATAATTTCATTTACTTTTTTAACTATGTTACAATATACCAAAATACAATAAATTCTTGTAATTATTAAAAATAATATTTGTTTTACTATTAACTTCAAATATCCATTATTGACCGTTAAACGTTAAGTTACATTTTTCACCCGCATACAAGGAAGAAAAATGGCACTTTTTCTCCCTCCTCCGTTAGGGAAGAAAAGTCTGCCTTTACCTCAATACACATTTTTCGTTTATATTATAAAATTTATTTTTCCTTCCTATGTATGTTTACTTGCTTTAGATGTTATAGTTTGCCAGGTTGTTTAAATATTGTTGTGAAGTACAAGGATGAATCGGAATAAAACTAAATTTTATCGTATAGAATTTTTTTTATGTTGGAAAGGTAAACAATTATATACATTTCTCAGGAGAAAAGTTCATTTCAGTGTCGTACCCATAAAAAAGGTTTGGAGTTAGCAAGCGCTAATAAAATACATAGGGATGTAATATATTTTTTTAAAGGGTCGAGACGAGACGAGACGAGAGAGAGGTTCTCGCGGGAGAGAGAAACGGACACGCGTCGAGACGAGAGTCACATTTTCTCTCGTCTAACGTGACGAGACGAGAGAGAGCCTTCTCTCGTCTCGTCTCGTCTCGTTGAGAGGCAACACTAATATCTAACCCTTAAAGATTTAGGAGTGGAGAGGAGTTGAGGTCTAATTAATTTTTGAATGAAAAAAAATAAATCTGGGGTTTGTAAAATTGAATGTGGTGAATGCCACCAAAAAAAAAAAAATTGGGGTTTATAGAATTGGATGTGGCGAATGTCTCAACGGCGTACGTTGGACAAACCGGTCGAAATTTTGAATCTGGTTTTAAAGAACATATTTCTTCCGATAGTAAATCTGGGATATTCCAACATATTCATCAATTAATTAAAACTACAAGACATAAAATCACAATTGAAGATCTATATTCCTACATATTTGCAATAAAGGAAACACAATGAATCTGTTTTAAAGTTTGGAAATTAACAAGCTTTAGAAAAACCCAGAATTCCAAACTGTAAATAACCAATTAAACCTCAACTCCTCTCCACTCCTATATATCCGGATGTATTTCTAATCAATTCAGCTGAAGATTTGGGAGAAGAAACACTTGATATCTTTGCGATCATTCAAAAAAAAATTTGTCAGTAAGTTTTTTTGAACTTTCTTTATTTTGATTTTAAAATTAATAGATAAATAGTGATTAATATAAATAAAATTGTTTTTCTTCCGGGACAAGTCCCGGGATTAGTTGCCTCTTATCCCGAAAGACTCGGGATAGGACTAATGTTCCGGGATTCACATTCCTTGGATTTGCTTCTCAAAATTTATACCGATAGACAGATTTTACATCTTGTATTTTTCAATAACGTGCACAATTTACCTTCTCCTTCGCCACTTGTCTGCCGATTCAAGTTTCAGAACTGGAATTAATCTCTCGATACCTAGCTTTCCGCGGAAGTTTTGTCCACAACACTTTTATATGTTATAAGAAAACTTACTAGTTGATTCTAATGTTTCATTAAAAAATATTCACTTTCAAAATAAGTTTGAATAAATTGACAAAAGAGTCAATTACTCATTTACCCCATGAATTGTTATAGCTATACCATCAATTCAATTGAAACATTGGAGTAATGTAATAACTATAAATCTGTGTTTCAAGCACTTGACGTCATCACAGAAGGTGGGTTTATGAGCTAAAATTTTGTATCTGAGGTTATTCTTAAGGCAGAACGAAACCGTAAAATTTCGGTAAATTTTTCCAACCGGTGCCATTTTTACGTAGATATTTCTTGTTTTTTCGTGGTTTCTGAACTCCACAGCTTCTGCAGATTTATTTAAATGATTGAAATTTGGTACGTTAATTGAGTTCATATTGAAATACAATCCTTTGTGGATTTCAACTATTTTTTTCCTCAACCGCGCTGCACAATGCGGAGACTATTCCATTCGAATGTCATCTCAGTAAGCGATGCACGTCACGAATTTTTTTCTGGAATAATAGTATATTATTCAACGAGCGGTAATGTAGGTCATAACTCACGCAGATGAAGTTTTCAGCACGAGCTGCAAGCGAGTGCTGTAATTCATCAAGTGAGTTATGACCATTACCGCAAGTTGAATACTATACTTTATCTACGACTATAACAATAAATACTAAGATACAAATACAAATTCACAATAATTAGGTAGTATTAACTTAATTTGAAAACGTCAGAATTATTCAAGTGACATTAGCAGATGAGTGACAGTCGATCTTACTTGGGATCTTAGTAGACTATATAGTGAGTTATTATTACTCACGCTGTTTGGTAATAGATACTATTAATTGCTAGAACGCAGTTGAATGATGAATATATCATTCAATAGGAGTAGATAAAATAAATTATTTTCTTATTTTTATTACGGTTTGCTATTGAAACGTGGTTGTTCTGTACCTACGCGATGTACTTTTTTTAAATATTTTCGATTAAAGGTAATTATCGACATTACAACAGACTGCCCCGATTTTCTTGAAATTTCGGATTTTAGCTTATTTTGACCTGAAAAAGCCGAATATGAAGTCAGATTTTGTCGCTGGTCATCTTTTTTTTTTTTTCAAAAACTTGAGCTGACCTGACTTTATAACCTAACATCAAAGTTCATAAAAGTATAGAATTTCTGAAAAATATGAATTTGATTATAAAAAAGACAATGTTTTTGATAATCAAATTCATCTATTTCATGAATTCTATACTTTTATGAACTCGGAGGTTAGGTTAGTAAGGTTAGAAAAAGTCAGGTCAGCTCAAGTTTTTGAAAAAAAAAGATGATCCAGCGACAAAATCTTCATATTCGGCTTTTCCAGGCCAAATTAAGCTAAAATCCGAAATTTCAAGAAAATCGGGGCAGTCTGTTGTAAAGTCGATAAGTAGGGGAGACCGGGGTTGGTTGTGCCATTTTTTCCAAATTATTTTCTAAACTTTTACTAAATGAAGTAACATTGGTGGTTTTCTCAACAATTATACTGTAATGTTTTGGCAACTTAAAAATATTGAAACAATTAACCAAAGATAAATACAAATAACACTATTAATAAAAATTATAAGTAAGCTCAACTGTCACAACAAACCCCATATTGGGGTTGTTGTGACACGGTTGGTTGTGACACACTTGACTAGGCTACAAATCATCATCAGAATCGCAATTTTGACATATAAAAAACGGATCTTTGTCGGTGCATTCCTCATGAGCCCAGTATTTGCATCTAGTGCATTGAATCCATCTTTCCCTTGACCGTGAATTCAAGTACGGTTCACTACACACTAGACAAAAAGTGTCTGTTGCATCCTCAGAACTACACGGCGAAACTCTGGCGGCAACCTGTTTCGATGGCTTGTCCTTAGTTGATGATTTGTTCTTGCAAATATTTCTCTTAACACCTAACTCTCTAGCTTTTTTCCTCAGTTCGTTCTCTTGTTTTTTTTTGGATTCTTCTTCTAATTGTTCTTTGTTGGGTGTGTCGGTCCAAATGGCCGCTCGACCACGTTTGCGCCCTTTCCTAGTTCCCACTCGCTTTGCGGCTTTTGGTTCAGAACGTAAATCTTGTGGTGAAAAATAGGTTCTGCATTCTCGTGATGGTCCGGGCAAATTTATTGACATAATCTGATCTGTAGAACTCAATTTTGGCGGTGTAGTCAAAATTATGGTTGCGTTTCT
>JARQZK010005605.1:0-10104 GCA_030704885.1 Cynegetis impunctata | reverse complement strand
AAGACCGCTTCGTTTCTGACGTACAGAGTAATTTGAAAGTTTAGACAAGAATTCAATCCGCCATTCTAAATACAGGGATTAGCCGATTTCGTTTGAATTTTTTACATGAATTAAACTGAATTGCCTCGACAATTCCACTCATGTATAATAATTCCCATTTGAGAGAACGAAAATTGTAGTTTGCTATCAAATAAATAGGAAGGAACAGAAATGCAAGTGGATAAAAATATCGGATAAATTACGTTACCTTACCAACGCTAGCAATTATTCGTTTAGCAAGCGTTGCATCAGTTTGACAATTGTAAATGTCGAAAACAGAATTTTACAACAAATACCTAATATTCCAGTAAATATGTTGAGATTTGGAAATATTAGCGAGGCAGAAATAATAAGGGAGATCGAAAAATCAACTCCTGAAAATACAGAAAAAAGTTATTCTTCCATTTGGAATCAATTTAGCGAATTTTGTAAACAACGAAACTTATTTGGAAACCAAACAGTCAGTGGAAAATGTGGCAGGAATATTGATGGACTGGGGCTTTAATATGAAGAAACAGAATGGGAAAGATTATAAAGAATATGTGGTGAAAACAATGTGGAACACAACCGCGAAACTGTTGCAAACCATGTATTTCGAAAAATTTAATGTTACTTTCAATCCTTTCACTGATTTGGTATTAACAATAATTCATGGAATTGTCGTATCAAATACCACGCGAGCTCAGATTCAGCAGGAAATTTTTTGAGGTTGTTTTCTCATACTTACTTTCATTGGCAATTTAACTCGATCTGTTCAGACGACGAAAAAATATCCGACCAAATCTGAGCTCTAGTGGTATTACCCCCGACAATTATTTTTCTTCGATGTTAAGTATTTGTATAACTTTGTACAACAACTATGAAAAGTCTTATCTCAGATTCGAAATCTATGGAAAATATCGTACAAGTTTGTAGCACCATTTCAAGTATTCGCTAATAAATAATTATTATTTTAAATTTTTTTATTCAATAATTGTCATATTGTCAGATTGTACCATCAAAAACTATTAATTTAATGAATATTCTTTTCAATTCTTTCGTAGGAAACTTTTATTAAATACTCTATGCCGAAAAAAACGAAGAATAAATTCGAATCAGTAGCTTAAAATGCTTGTCTAAATACAGTACGCTTGCGTCAAGTGTTTAATTATTATGGATAACTATTGTTTAGCTAGCTCAGTAGATCATTGTTGGTGTTCATTCATAATTTTTGTTTTTTTAAATTTAAACAATAGTTCTTAGAGTGTGTTCATGATGCCGTTTCATTTAACTTCTGAGGATTACACAGATATTTTATTTTTTTATAGGCTTTGCGAATTATTTGACATCTGCTATTCATTATGAAGAGAAAATACTGGACGCTATAAATGATTATCTTTCTAATAGCATAAGAAGCATGTGTAGGCAATTAGTGCTATATTTTATGAAAATGTTAATAGAAAATGGTTTACATTCATACCACATATGAATATTGCAAAAACTTGAAGACGGTGATCATCTACGACGCATATCGTCTTCTAGATAGTACTAAGCACGTAGGAGGACCATGTACAGAAATTCATTTACCGACGACAGTCAATTCACTAGGTTTTAGAGATACTAGATATGTGTTTATTTGGATCGACGAAAACCAACATGAAATTGTTCAGAAAAACTGCCAATTGAGATTTTATGTGTAGTGTGGAATCTTTAATAATCATTTCATTTGACACAACGTTAACTGGTGATGTTTACCTGAATTTTTTGACCAATACTTTACCGGATCTATTGCGTGCAAAGTTTCAGCATGATGGTTCTGGACCTCACTTCTCAATTCCAGGTAGAAACCATTTTAATGCAACTTACCGCAACATATGGGTCATTTAAAATTAGAGGTGTATAATGACGAAATTAGAAGTAGAGAACATTTATGAGAGAAAATAACTGCTGCATGTAATAGTGTTAGATATAACTCTTAAATAATTAGGTGAATTATTTAATAGCCCACTCTCAAAAATGCATTGATGCTAGAGGGCTTTACCCAGAAAATTTATTGTAATATTAGTAGCAGGTTTTTTACAAATTATTTTTTGTTATGTTCATCACAAAAGCTTATTGTGCGTTATATCGTATTTTCATAAATTCGAATTTATTGTTAAGCAAATATAATTTAATGGAAATTCAGTCCAGTCCTTTTTTAACGGGTACCTACCTATACGTTTATTTTAGTAGATTTGGAATCTGTGTTGTTATACTAGGTGAGTTATTCCTACAAGAACTTAACGTATAAATGACTGTTCTGATGACCGAATTCAAGTGGTCAATTATAATAACTCATACTGAAGAGACTTCTAACCCAGTTTTTCATTGGAAGAATACCGAATGACGAATACTCTTAGATTGGAGAAAGATTAAGTTTGATAGAGAACTGTACCGTAAGCGGATAGTAACAAATTGGACAAGACTATTGAGTTCTTGAAAAGAAAGATCGAATATATCAGAAATTCATTCGCGGACTAATAAAAAGTTTATTTCTCCTATTTATTAGCTTTTAAATATTTGAACAATGTAATAAATATTGAACGATAATAATGAAATAAATGAATTCATAGAAAGTAGTAAAAAAGTATGTTGGAATGCTGAGTTTTTTAATAGTGCCTAAGTTCATATTCAAAAAAGTTGAATTTCCTAATGTTTCTTTTGAGTTTATCAAAATATTTTGGATACAGTAAACTAATGCAAAATATTCGATATTCTTAACAATAATTTAGTGGCGAGTGAACCCAACAAGAAACACCAGTCCTATCGGTTTTCGATAGATGACGCTGTAATGTGTTCACATGTCTTTAGTGCTCTTCGAAAAAACTATCAGGTGGTTATTTCGATACGTTGCCCACTTGGTCGATGGACAGGCCACTACTGATAAGCTCATTAAAGGGAGAAAAAGACTGTTTCCATAGTGTGCGGCGCCGATGTCAAATTTTCTAACATCCTCCCTTAATAGGTGAATGGGAATTCCACGTCGAAGATTTTCATGAAATAAGATAGTTGGAGAATTAGTTTGATTAATAATCAATATTTCAAATGAATTTTCCAAAGTATTAGTACCTTCGTCATATACCCTGCGCCTGTCTTGCACAAATAAATATTGAATTTCAATATATATATATATATATATATAAATGGTGTTTCATATGTAGGGTAAAATATTTGTTCAGTTGCCGTTTAAGAACTCGTAGAAACTATATGTTTGTTAGTTATATTTATGTTTCCTGGTATTTCATCCTCGAGATATTCAGAAGAACATTTCAAACGTCATACAAAACGCGATTTGGAAACATGACGGTATACTGTGCGATTGCCGTTCAACAACAAAATTGAAAAACTAGGTGAATCGTACAGTTCAACGGAGAAGCAGTTTTATAGATTAGAGCGCAGGTTAGCTAAAAACGCGGAGTTGAAATCACAATATATTGAAGGAATGCGTGAGGCTATTACATTAGGCCATATGGTGGAAATTAAGTTACAGGAAATTAGTAAAAGACATTGTTTTCTTCCACATCATCCCGTAATAAAGGAATCAAGTGATACAACGAAGGTACGCATAGTATATAATGCATCAGCAAAAACAAGTAACGGAATTTCATTGAACGATTGTCTTAAGGTTGGAGTGGTGGTTCAGAATTCAAGTTTCGAGATAATTCTCAGATTTAGGACACATCAAATAGTCATGTTAGCTGATATCGAAAAAATGTACAAACAAATTCTCCTTGATGAAAGAGACGTTCAATATCAGTTGATTTTGTGGCGTGAAAACTATACGGCAGAACTAAAGATTTTTTATATTCCTGTTGTTTTGTTCGGTTGCGCTTCCGCACCCCTACTCGCGTCTTGCTTCAACTCGCGGAAGACGAACGCGTAAAATATCCTGCCGCAAGTACAGTCATCAAACGGGATAGTTATGTAGACGATATTATAACAGGGGCAGATCAATTGATTAATTTGACGAAAGAGGGGGGATTCACGCTGAGAAAGTGGGTTTCAAATAACACAGAGATTGTGGAGTCAATGCCTAGTCAACAGTCTTACGTTAATTTATTTACGAACAATAAGTTGGAAACAAAAGCACCTGGTGTAAAATGGAATCGACTGACCGATACTTTTACATATGAAGTAAGTGAACAATTTGATACAAAAATCACGAAAAGAAGCGTCTTGTCAAGTATTGCACGGATTTATGATCCGATAGGTTTACTGGGTCCTGTAATAGTAAGCGCAAAAATTATTCTCATGCAGCAATTGTGGCAATGCAATACAGGTTGGTATGAATCGCTGCCACAAAATATTCATACGGCTTGGATTAATTTACAACAACAATTACAAAAATTGAATAAAATAAATTTTGAGAGGAAGACAATAATTGAAAACGCCAAGCGCATTTAAATCCATGGGTTCTGCGACGCAAGTGAAAGGGCATATGGGGCCTGGTGCTACATACGTTCAATAGACAAAAATGACGAAATTTTCACGAATTTATTTTGCTCACGAAATCGAATAGCTCCACTTAATTGTTATTATCACGATTAATAAATATAGTTTCACCAATAATTAATAAACGAATTGATGAAATATATTTATGGTCAGATTCATCTATCACGCTACAATGGATTAATACCCAACCATATCTTTTAAAAACTTTCTTTGCGACAGAGTATCGGAAATCAGAGATAATACAAAAACGATGCGCTGGAAACACGTACCTAGTGAACATAATATTGCAGATATTCTTTCACGCAGTCAGCTACCTATTGAGTTTTCAGAAAACGACGATTGGAAAACAGGACCGAAATGGCTTCAATTAGACGAATCAAATTGGCCAAATCGATCAATGCCAATAGTACCAATGTTTGAATTGAAAGCGACAACAAATTTATCGGCTTCTGTGAAACCTCGCCTAGTGATCATGAAATTCTCAACCATATCAAAAACGAAAAGAGTAATGGCATATGTATTAGGTTTCGTCAACAATAGTCGTAAGAGAAAACCTCAGTTATCCGGCCATCTAGCAATACATGAAATTAACAACGCATTAGATCAAATTTTAAAGGGATTACAGTACGAATGTTTCCCAAATGATATACAAAATTTATATAAGAGTAGTAGGGGCATGAGGGGCATAACCGCATAGCGGGGTAGAACCGTACACCCCCTTTACTTCCTAAAAGCCCCACCTGTCGGCACTAACTCGTTTCGCGTTTTTCTCTTGACCTTATCGACACATGGCAAACGGTTTTTAAAGGTGATGCGTGGGGTGATTTATATTGCAATTGTTTTGTCATCTAATTTAAGGTACGTGATCTTATTTTACCTACTTTTCGGTCAGCCAATACTTTACTATGCGTATTATTTTTAATTTTCTTGCATGGCGTTTGGTATAGACTAACTTTTATGCTTCCTAAATAAGCCTTAAGTGTGATTCTACGATTTTCTATTTTTGGGTTATGTTGGATTGTTTACTTGATCTACCTTCGGGGCAAAATCGGACGGGGCATAATAGGACGCTATCCGGTTTCACCCCACGCAATCGATTTTGCACACATAAATGTCAACCCCTAGACGTAAGCTTTAATTCGCCATTGAGCCAAATTTATACTCAAGAGGTTGAGGCTTGGCTCCGAATGAATCCTGGGCGAGTAGTATCTCAACTTCAGGTAGCGAGTTTATTTGACAGAGCCTATCAGCACGCCACTACAATGCAAACCGCCGTCCACGGGTTTGAAAAAACTGGGATTTACCCGACAAACCAACATGTCTTTATAGAGACAGACTTTGCGCCTTCAAAAACAACAGACAGACCTGAAATTCAAAACAACTCAGTGGTCAATATTTTCACATCACCTGTAGAAGTCGGCTCACCAGTTGAGCCTATCTGAATTGAATTTGCAACATGAGAAAATTGCTGGTTCATCTGGGATTTTGCAACCTGATGCAGTTGCTGGACCATCTGGAATAGATATGCAGTCACCCAATAATGTGAATTCAGGTACGAAATCTCAAGAAACTGTGACGACTCAACATCAAATTGAGACTACTCCTGAAAGCAGCCCTTTAAAGAAAACACCTGAAAAAGATATTTCAGCTAAAAGTTCAACTGATATGAAATTTTTGATTTCACCTCAAGATTTAATGCCCATTCCACATGCTAATAGAAAAGAATGTCGAAACAGACGTAGAGGCAAAACGGTAATTATAACTGAATCGCCATATCAACGAGAACTGACAGAAACATTATCAAAAGCAAAAACTCCCAACAGGGTAAAAAGAAACAGTGTAAAAAGAAATATAGTAGAAAACAAGTCTCTTCCTACAAAAAGGGCCAAGGCGATAACCAAGAAACCTAATG
Organism: Cynegetis impunctata; assembly: GCA_030704885.1. Lineage (NCBI taxonomy): Eukaryota > Metazoa > Arthropoda > Insecta > Coleoptera > Coccinellidae > Cynegetis > Cynegetis impunctata. The sequence continues at coordinate 3,683 of JARQZK010005605.1, read as the reverse complement.
AAAACACTACAACAAAAAATCAGGCTTATGACACTCTTTGCTTTTATTGTCAAGAAAAATACTCAGAAGAAAGTAAGACGGATCAGTGGATTAAGTGCACAAAATGTAACAATTGGGCACATGAAGGTTGCACAGGTTGGCTTTTAGAGGAACTCAACAGTTTTGAATGTGATAGATGTATTATGTCTAATTGGTCGAATATGCGATTTTGCCCCTGATGACATCCGCTTTTGCCCCATGGTAGGGGCACAACCGGATTTTGCATACTTTCTGTTATTTTTCTGAAATTTCAAAATGTATTAAGTTTTTATTTTTCTATATTACGTCCTAGTTTCATAAGGCATTGCAAAGTATATTCCAAGAAAAAAAGTAAAACAAAATGTATTACACGTTTCATAATTTCAATTTTTCCTTAGATATACGGTCATGCCCCTCCTTCCTAATGTGAATTTAAATAGCGAACTTAAGGCACTAAGTCCATTTTAAGATGATGACGGTTTGATTCGGGTAGGCGGACGATTAAAAAATTCGACTTTTGATTATTCTGAGAAACATCCCATTGTTTTGCCATAGAATCACTATATTACTCAATTATTAATTCACGAACAACACATTTTACATTTACACAGTGGTACGCAAGCAACACTTAACGCAGTTAGATCAAAATATTGGCCTATCAATGGTAAGAGCACGGTAAAATTGGTCATCCGAAAATGTGTAACTTGTTTCCGTGCCAAACCTACAGATTACCCGTACTTCATGGGTGATCTACCTAAAAATCGTGTGACCCAAACTCGACCATTTTTGAATGCTGGAATAGACTATCGCGGACCATTTTTTATTAAGGAAAAACGATTCAGAAATCGAAACAAAGTGAAGGTATATGCATGCATATTCGTATGTTTCGTCACAAAGGCAGTACGTATTGAATTAGTTACAGATTTGACAACGGATGCATTTGTAGGTGCATTACGTAGATTTTTTGCAAGACGAGGACGGTCATTAAGTTTATATTCAGATAATGCAACCAATTTTGTAGGGGCTAAAAATTATATCGAGAAATTCGCGAACCTAATTAATTCAAAATCTCATAATGATATCATCACGGATTTCCTGGTAGGTAAGGGAATCAGCTGGCATTTCTCACCCCCTAGATCACCACATTTCGGCGGATTGTGAAAAGCGGCAGTAAAATCATTTATATATTACTATTATGGAGTAATCGGAGATCAATTATTTACATACGAGGAGTTACAGACTTATACAAATGAAATTGAAGCAATCCGCAATTCCCGACCTATCACACCCTTGTCCGAAGATCCAAATGATTTTCGAACTTTGACACCCGCTCGTTTCCTCATAGCAGACACTTTTACAAATTTGCCAAATTCAGGCATTAGCAAGGAGCCTGTCAACAGGTTGTCCACGTGGCAACATATACAGGTCATTAAGCAACACTTTTGGCGGGGATGGTACAAAGTATACTTGAACCAACTTAATTCTAGAACAAAGTGGCAACAGAAACCTGCTGAGCGTATAAAATTAGGCACTATGGTTCTCTTGAAGGAGGACAACACACCACCCCTGCATTGGCCCCTTGGCCGAATTTCGGAAGCTTTTCCGGGAGACGACGGTAAAGTGCGTGTTGTGACCGTAAAGACCCAGTCTGGGACATACAAACGAAGCATCGCACGCGTTGCACCTTTGCCAATTGAACATTCCAACAGTAAGAGAAAGCAGATATTGCCCCCCAACGGATATTGTAAGTTTGTCGACAGGCAGTATATCAACTAGGTACCTACTTGGCCTGGACCCCAGACCATAAATTCTCATAGTTCTAAGTTTGTAAAATTCAGTAATGTAGATCAGTCACTATTCACCATTCGAACAGAGAGAACACAGTTGTAAGAAATGGAAAATAAACGATATACAAAACTTTATCATCGCTGTATTAATTCAGTAATAATTAGTGTGCCTTCCTTATTAATTTAAGTTAGGCTGCATAGTGTTCAACGAGTAATAACTCACAAACAGCACTACGCCAATACGACAATTTACAATATTCAAGTGCATCTACATGAAAAAATAATTGTACTTTGCCATATAAACTATGGTCCGAAAACGAATCGTGGTACAGTTTTAAGGGAAAAATTAGTTTTTTATTGTAGTTTCATACCACTTTGAATATTTTTATGAAATTTAGTGTACGGCTTTTATTCATTAATGAGCATTTTTTGATGTTGAAATATTTTTTCCGTATCGGACTCGGACTGAATATTTTTTGAGAAAAAATGGTACTTCACTGCTTCTCCTAAAAATAAAAATCTTTTTTGAAATCCCTCTTTATTTAGAGCAAATTTATTTTCCGAATTTTTTTCGTAGGGCGCATGGTTTTCGCCTAAAAAAATCAGAAACATTTCTCTGTATGGTCATACGACTATAATTGCATGTTTATTAATGTACTAACAATAATTAATAACAAAGTGAAATAATCAAAGCAAATCTAGTACTTAATAAGTTCAATCACATGTTGAAAAAGACCTTCTCCTGCTACAGTACAACTTTCAATACGAAAAAATTAATTTCTTTCTTAAAATATTGAATGGAATTGGCATTTACTTGGTGGAAGTTCATATTCATACCTTTATAAAGAAATAAAAAACTAACTTTTCACAAGTTGAAATAAAAATCCATTGAGTAAACGCGCTTCGTCATAACATTGACTTCATCTCGTAGTGTACGAGATGAAGTCAATGTTATGACGAAACGCGTTTACTCAAGTTCACTGTATCTATGAATTGTTTGAACGTCCAAGAATCCTTTATGTGGTATGCATTCCGACCAATAATGGAAGTGATACATTTGGATAAGTACTTTGATATGTTGTAGGTAGGACCTTGAATACAACTGACTATTGGTCTTAATGGAATGTTATCTTTATGAAGCTTCGGTAAACCGAAGGTCGAAGATCGACCAAAAATTATCAAAGTTAGTAGTCAGTCGTCCAAATATGATTTATTACTGAAAATTATTTCGGAACTTGAAGCTAAAAATGCAGTCCTTCAAGAAAATAATTTATTCTTGAAATATAAAATTTCAGTATTGGAGAGAGACAGTAATCATAAAGATTCGATTGTTGAAGTTCCGATGGAAGAAAAAATACCATATGGAAAAAAAGTAAACAGTTTTGATAAGACCGGAATTGATAACTTAACGGTACATCAATTTCAGGCTATGACTCCTATGTTGAGCAAGTCATATAATGAAGCTGTAACTGAGAATCTTAATCGTCAAAATAAAACTCGCGATTCTGGAACTCCAGGGAGCAGCGTTACGGAACTCATAAGCAATAATAATAATAAGCACTTTACGTTAAAAGAAGTAAGAACTGCTGTACCAACAGCGCAAAAAAGTATGTCGAGGAATAAAATTCCTGCAGAAAAAGGAATTAAAAAAAACGACATTAATGTTCCTGTAAAATCAGATGGTACTTGGGAATATGTAAAGAATAAAAAGAATAGGGCACGGAAACCACTGACTGTGGGGTGTTTCACGGGCTCAACTACTGTTGTAGGAGTCGACAGACTTAGGGCCCTCCACGTTTCAAACCTAAAACCTGGAACTACGGCTGAGGATTTCCAAGAATTTCTGGTTACTAAGTGCTCAAGCGCTAAATGTGAAAT
>JARQZK010005604.1:0-10140 GCA_030704885.1 Cynegetis impunctata | reverse complement strand
ATAACTTTATTATACAAAAATATAATAAAATAATAAAAATTTAGATGATAATTAAGTCTGTAAATTTATTTAAAACATTCATCCACTTTTTAAAGAAGATAGTTTACATAAAAATTTGATTTATTAATAGCGATAGATAGTGAGAGGATAATTAATGGCAAGTGTACGTTCAAACGATAATTGCGCGCAGTATATTCGAAGTGCTATAGATTTCGTTCTTTCGCAACACAAGTTCTTGCAAAATTTGCCAAAAACTTTCTTTAAAACTATATTAAATTAAAACCTTACTTAATTGTAGCATCATTTTGAAAATTTTCCTCGACTCTTTTATTCAACGAAGATAAAACCCGATTATTCGTTAAATAATTATATATAGGTAACATCAAAACAGGTCAACTTTGGTTATCAATCTAAACATTTTTTGAAAGTAGCTTAATATCGACGATCAAAACCGTAAAACTTTCATTGTCAATATGATAAAAAGTGGATAAAAATTGACAGCGAAGTTGAAATCGTAATCCGCGCTCGTATTTACATGTTCCCTCAATCGCAATCGAAAAATTTTATCAAGAAAAGTTGTGCATATTTTTTGCAACGAACATTTTGGTACCAAAATTTGTTCGTTTACCAAAAAAGTTATGGGTTTCCTTTTCATTAACTGAGAGCTCTTTTTTGGGGTACGCCGCTCGCACTATAGATAGAAAGATAGATAACTATTGTAACGTTGTTGCTCGCGCCCAACGTGGTGCGCAAGCCGGTTTATTTCACTGAGAGGGGCAAGCTGGATGGTTATTCCACTGGAGGGGCAAGCCACTGCCTATATCAACCCGAGCACCGAGAATGCAAGAAGGCAGTTCTTGGGAGGTACTGACTCCTAGGAACTCTCTCCTAGACTGGGTATTGACCAGTCTAAACTCCCGTCCGTCGGCAAGTATTGATTGCCGACAAATCCCTGAGACTGGGTATTGACCAGTCTCTTCCCGTTCCGTCCCGACAAGTATTGATTGTCGGAAACCCTCGTAGGTTGGGTATTGACCAATCTATTCCGTTTCCGTCCGACAAGTACTGATTGTCGGAATTCCTAGTAGGTTGGGTATTGACTAATCTATTCCGTTCCGTTCGACAAGTACTGATTGTCGGAAACCCTCGTAGATTGGGTATTGACCAATCTTTTCCCGTTCCGTCCGACAAGTACTGATTGTCGGTAATATTCATAGGTTGGGTATTGACCAATCTATTCCCGTTCCGTCCGACAAGTGCTGATTGTCGGTGAATTCCTATAGACCGGGAGCTGAATCGCTTGCAGTGGGCAACGAGGTTGACCAGCTGGCGGCGACGAAACCGATCCCGGTCCCCGTAATCACGTCAAGCAGAATCGCGGACCTAAGAACGCAGAGATCCAGCTACTCCCTATACTTCGCTCCGTCCTCGACTGACCAAGGACTGACTGCGCACTGGAGGTGCGCTCGACGCAGCGGAACGAGACCAGAGCAGAAGCAGATGCGCGTTGGATCATACTATTTAATTATTTGATCTCTGTTAATAATTTACTGTAAATAAACTTGTATATAACTAAAAGATACATTCTTTATAATTCAGGAGAACCGACACGAAAGGTCCGTTACACTATCTAGATAGATAGATAGATTGTTAGATAGAAAGATAAAAATAATTTAAATGGCAGAAACAACGTTTTGCTGGGTCAGCTAGTATATATATATATATATATATATATATATATATATATAATATATATATATATATATATATTATATATATACATATATATATATATATATTATATATATATATATGTATATAAATATATATATATATATATATATATATATATATATATATATATATATATATATATACATATAATATATATATATATATATATATATATATATATATATATATATATATATTTATATATTTATATATTTATATTGATATTTATATATAATTTATTTCGGTTTGTTAGTAAAGCGTATATTTTTTAAACTATAATTTATTCCGTTCGAATTGCATCTTGATGCGATGCACTTCGCGAAAAATATGACGGAGCTCCACTGCTCACGTGGTTTTTTATATTCAAAAGGATCAGTAGCGTTTCTGTATTCAACCGAAATCAAAAGGAAAGAAATTTTGAAAAATATTGAGTAAACATTTCATATGGTTAAAGTTGTAGAAAACTAAAATCTTGACCATTTGACATTGATTCTTGTTGACTTGATATGAATTAATTTGACGTGAATTAGTTATTTTGAAGCATTTTCGAGGGGTTTGCTAGTAATTCCCAACTTTGACCGCGTTTTCTGGGGAACCAATAACTGTTTTTGAATATTGTAAATAAGTAAAATAATAGAGGACGTAAAATTCTAAATAATTTGAAACCGATTCTACCTTCCAACGACTGATTGTCGCTGAGTGGCGCACCACATTCCCGGCTGGCAACATGCATTTTCTCACATAACATCTTCGGCTGCTGTTAGTGTTTAGCTAATATCTTGATATTGCGAATTGTATTACCGCCCATCTTGACCAATTATCTTTCATCGTCTATTTTCAGTGAGACCGGTGATGCACCAGGCCGAAGCCGTCAGCGAGAGTCTAAGAAAATTCATCTTGCCGCCCGTGATGACCTGCATTGATCAGAACGAACCCATCGAGTATCTTACCGAGATGAGACGAACTGTGATAATGTTCATCAATTTGACCTCTAAAAGGGGCAGTTACGACTCACTGGCCCATCTGGTAAATGAATGCTATATCGACATATGCAGGTGAGTGCTAATAGAGCAAGATCCCAGAGCCGCAAGACGTTAATTATTTTCTCAGCAATAATATTTGTCGGATGAATTAGTGCACGTATGTACTTTCAGTTTATGGATACCTGCTACCTTGTGCCGACGGCCAATTTCCAGGTATCAGGTGCTAAAGATGGAAAAAACTTCACTCACTTTTCTTATTTTCTCAGTCTTGATTTTTATTATGATACTCATAGAAACGATATCAATACTTTATGTAAGCAGCCAGACCGATCGGACACAAATAAAGTGTCCCTATGAGTATGACAGTATGAGCGAAATGTCATGATTTGATCATTTAAGCGCGATAGTGATTATCTATGCGCGTCGATCTCCCTATCTATACTTACTGCCATGACATTTTGCCTTTATACTGTCATGTCATAGGGACACTTTATTTGTGTCTGGCGCGACTGTTTGGCCCATAACGATCGGTCTTCTGGCTGCTTGCATAAGTATTGAAATAGTTTCCCTGAGTATCATATATAAAAATCAATTCCTGGGAAATACGAAAAGTGAGTGATTTTTTTCCATCTTTAGCACATAATACCTGGAAATGGCCTCGGCACAAATAGCAGGATATTCATACACTGAAAGTACATAAGAACACTACTTCATTCACAAATATTATTGCTTAGAAAATAATTGACGTCTGGCGGCTCTGGATCTCGGCACTATAATTTCATGTTCAAATTTCCGTGTCGAACGCACTAGATTTTAACGTTACACTGTTACAACATCTAACTGAATCGAAAAAAAGACTATAGGCATCGTAGGAACACCCGTTTGCGTATATACATTGCTTACTACTGTACAGCTGATCCTTATGCCGTCAGGGTTAAATAATGTAAATATTAATATGCCATTTTTAATATTTCATTTCTTACTGCTATACAGCGAAGCGCTCAGCTGTGACACAGTAGAACATTTTTTACTGCATTTGAGCTGACACATGCGCTAGTGTTTGGCCCTTTTAGTTATTGCGCGCGTGGCTGTCACTGTGTTATCATTTTCGGTTAATAGGTCAAGCTCTATGTCAAGGTATTTTTAGAATAATGTCGGAAGAAAGTGTTTTTAAATAAAAAAAAATCAATTTGCAACCAAGAAGATTGAATAACTGAATTATGCATAAAAAGTTATTGTTATGTATTATGCTCGACAAGGTGGTTAATTAACACTAGACATAAGTACACAACATTTTATCACCAATATAATATATAATACTGAACGAATAAGTATAAACACAAGACCGGTATGATTACAATGCTTATGCAACGAACGTTCCGTATAGACTAGTCGATGATGCGCTGATGATCGCCGCGCTGACTCTTGTGTCACAGTAGTGCCCAACTTATAATTAATACGAATACACTACAGTTATCAATTAATATTTGGCTACGATCCACGCCAAAATGGAAAGGGAGGTGGAACAAAGGAAATGGTGTGACGATTGGATAATAAATTTAATCTCTACTAGCGCATCGGAGTGGATTGTAAAATACATATATCGATAAGCTAAAAAAATACATAATATATCGTAAAGTGTTTAAATGACAGCACGGAAATTTGATAAAGTAAAAAAAAAGAAAAAGGAGTGTTTCGCGCGTATGTTATGAAGGATATTATAGTTTTATGTCTGTTTTACGACTGTTAAATAATACGGTTACTATAGTGTGTGTGGAAAATTATGTGCAATAATTTTTATTGGGCTATAGAGGAGGTCAAAACAAGAAAAAAAGTAATAATATCATGTGGGTCGAAACTACTTTGTTTTTAAGATACAGGGTGTCAAAAAGCGCGATTTTTTTTTGATTTTTTGTTGAAACTTGTTTAAAAACACACAAGATAAACATGAAATGTTTTATAATCATACATCATAATAAGGCAAGTAATTGAGCAATCTAAAGTCACTAAAGAGCCTTCCTCCTTTATGAAGGGGTATAACTTTTGCAACTTTAAGGACTGCTGGAAACACACTACAGGATATGGATTGATTTATTATTTTTTGTCAGGCGTACAACAATTATATTTTTATTACTTTTGTATTAATAATCATTGCAGTCCCTATGTTTATTATTTTTCAGTAATGAAATAGCATCCCTAACATCATTGTAACTAACCTCCTTAAAATTCAAACAGGAATATTATTGACTGGCGTTTTTATTTAAGTGTGTGGATGATCAAGACTATTTATCACATTTTCGGCACATGAGCAGAAAAAATTATTGAAGCTGTTAGCACTAAGTGAGCCTTGACTTGATTTTTGCATTTATTCTGAATTAAGTTTGTAGTAACTAAAATAGGACACATATGTTGCGATACAATAATATTTTTATTTTTCTCGAAAAAACTGCATCTGTATTATATTTTGCTATAGATTTTTCTGGATCATTGTTCATCATATTATTTCATTTATTTATTCCAATCGCTGATTATCATTACACGATTATTTTCGAAAATTATAGTCAATTCTCCACTTCAAAATCATACGTAATCTATAATAATACACTGATATTACACTCAAGTATTTATATAAATTATCCAAAATTTACAATCACTGGTACTTGTTCTGACTTCTTCATCACTATTCTCAACTTCAACTGAATCACTTTCATAAATCATTCTCTAGTAATAAAATAACAACAACGTTTGAGAATATTTAAATGAATAAGAGAGATTATATCAGTATTACGATTACGCACGGCTGTTACTTTTACTATTACACATTTTTTAAACCTACATTCAATTCACCAAGTCTCGTGAAGATAACTTGCTATATAGTCCAGGCAACGAATGCTCAAAAAAAGGTATATAGGAAACTGTTTGAAACACAGTTTTTGACTTCGTTACTTTGTTTAGACTAGTAAGGTGGTGAACATATCAAAAGTCCCCGCCCGTAACCTCTGAGCCGGGGGAGAGAGGGGGGTTTCAAGGTCCCCTTTTTCAGTTTTTCCCTTAAATTTTGGAAACTATGCGTCCTATCGAAATTATATACAAAATGAAAAACTGATTAAATTTGCTACAAGTCTTACTTAGACAAGTTCTTCTATATCTTGTTTAGTTTTCGCGTTATCTGCTATTGAATATCTGTAATTTTGACAAAAAACAATTTTGCCTCACATTTTTGCCTTTTTTGATCAGATCACCCAAAAAATAAATGCCGATTGGAGGGTGTAGAACATTAAATTCCCTTCAATAATATATATTACTCTACTCTTTTATCTATCTTCCTGCAAATGTTGAAACCTATTCGGCACAGAAGTAGAATGGATTCACCGGAAGTCGTAAATCATGACAGTTCTATTGTTATACATGACAGGTGTTCCTATTGTTATATCAGGTGTTCCTTTTGTTAGGGCAGGTCTATTGTTATACATGACAGGTCATAAATCATGACGGGTCTATTGTTATACCAGGGTTCCTATTGTTAGGACAGGTGTTCCTATTGTTATGTCAGGTCTATTGTTATGTCAGGTGTTTCCTTATTGTTAGTCAGGGGTGTATTAACTAATGATTGATGATATGACAGGGGAAACCGTGGGAATTGAATATTTTCTTTACAAATTTTTTGACCAAAATTCGTATTTCTTTACAAAATCGTATGATATTCATAGAAATCCGACGCTGGCGTTAGATAAGTTATTCGACATGGGTGGGCAGGTAATATTTTCTCTACAAAATCTAGGGAACCGTGTGATTTCATACCTTATGATATTACTTACAGAGCATATAAGGATTGTCAAATTATCAAACTCTTATTATATAATTAATAAACTTTCACACAGTTCTATAGTTCAATCAAATCTTTTCAGATGTAATTACGAACAAAAATCTGAAATTTCATAAAAACTATTTAGGTAATTATATGAATATAAATAATTAATTGAATTTATGATTCCTGGGATACCTTTTACTAATGATTTGTAACCTATATTCAATTTGGTGAGATTGATTAATTTATTGAACTTTTTTCATATAAGATTCACAATTTTATGGAAGAATAAAATACTTAAGTAACATTTTGTCTATAAGGATGCGTGAAATTCATCAGAGTGCAAATCAGATTTTATTTCTTTTGATTTAGGCAGAATGCTGTAAAATTTTTTATTATAGCATCTCATATTTTCTTTTTCTGTTTTAATTTTATGATATACCACAAGCTTCAATTTGAAGCGTAGATAACAAAAATTCGTTCAAATTTACCTGGAATGAAAAAATATTTTTCCTTTGAATAATCTGAATACAAAAGTTCAATTATTCTCTCTCGTAGTTGGCAATCATCAAAAATATTTCTAAAACTTCATCTATGTAAATTTGGAAATAAATTCACTTTCTCTTTTAACAACCGGGATTACACCAGTTACAACCAACGAAATTAATTTTTGGTTCCCTCAACTGAAATAAAGATAACCGATAATTATAAACATACAATACAATAGTACCTAGTCCTCCAAAAATGAAATTGATGCATTTTTATATTGGCCAAACCGATAAACCTATCAATAGAAATTATAAAAACTTATAGAATCAAATCTTTACAGATGTAATTACGAACAAAGATCAGAAATTACTTATTAGGTATTATATGAATAAAAATAATTTATTGAATATATGATTCCTACATTCATTGTATAAATGATAAAATAACTGAAATAAAAATATCCGATAATTATAAACATACAATACAATAGTACCTAGTCCTCCAAAATGAAATTGATGCATTTCATATTGGCCAAACCGATAAACTCATCAATAGAAATTATGAAAACTTATTGAATCAAATCTTTACAGATGTCATTACGAACAAAGATCAGAAATTTCACAGAACTTATTAGGTATTAAATGAATAAAAATAATTAATTTGAATATATGATTCCTGCATTCATTGTAAATGAATGATTGTCCATGCATTCAATTTGGTGAACATTGCATAAAGTGTTTTCATAAAGTTTTTTATTTCTTACGACTTAAATTTAATTACTTCCAGAGAACGCACTCATAACTGAAAAAATTTTGGGAATTTGGTATTAATTAGTTCATTGTCAATATTGGAAGAATAATTGTGTTAGATAGTCTCATTCGATTAGAGATATTATCATATACTATTAGTAATGTTAATTGTACATAAATGCGCATGTTGGTAGAGCTATGTACAAAAATGTATGATATTATATAACAATAAACTTATTTCAGAAAATTTATTTTTCTAATTACAAACGCTTCTTATTTTGAAACACTAAATTGTTCAAAAAATGTAATTTGAACATTCGTTTACATGCATAGATAACAGATCCCTTATACTAGGGGAAAAAAAGTGTACACGTATAAATTTTTAAAAACCTAAATTACATGTGTGATAAATCAGGTGTAAATATCGTATATTATTACGATGAATGACGGCCAGCTTTTTGAATAAGAAAAACTTTTCATATAAAATATAGACAACATCTCCTAGTGTTTAAAAATTATGATGCTAATACGATACTTTAGAATGTTTCACAACTGTTAGAAATGAAAGAAATAATAATAACACTGTCTTGAAATTGCATAATATGTTGTTATTTGAATATGCAATAAGAAATTGCTTTTCAAATATTAAATAATAGTATTTGACTTTAGAACTATGCAAATGAAAAAACGTTTATATAAAATGTAGCTAAAGAATAATCATCATACAATATAAACAAATAATTTCTCTAAATCTTCGTGTACTAGAAGTGCTTTTTTTTAGGAACTTTGTGTGTGATTAGAAATTAATAAAACGTACTTTCTTATTATTTCATGAAATATCGAACGAACATAAATGTTAAACTTTTTCACTGTACGCCACTGACAATTCGAATAAATTCATTAGTACACTCGAAATGAATTATTTTTGGGTTGAATTCGCCTTGTGGAGTTATTTGGGTCTTCTTTTTTTCGAATTACATAACTTGCTTGTGAAAACATAAACTACTTTTTGAAAGATATGAAACTTATTACGCAATTTGACGCAAAGTTCTGGCAGAAAAGTTCATAAAATATATTTCACAACTTGAAAAGTTGGGTAGGCTATCGAAATTTTCAGGAAGCAGACGTCTTTTTATTAAATTGTAACCGAATAAATTTTACGATTCTGGTTGCTACACTATATGATAATTTTTGATAACGTGCTATTTTTTTCTAGGGATCTGAAATTCGTTCACAAAACTCTTGAATTTTAAGGAAAGTTTTTCCCGTTGACCGCAAAAAACTGTTGAAAAACATTTTCTCCGACAATATCATAACATACAACCTGTTGAAAGTACTATTCCATTATATTTAGTTTGATTCATTACTACAATTAGATGACCAACAGCTATTTTTCTAGTTTTAATTTTCAAAAATTGAATTTACTATTCTGTAAATAACCCGTCCTTTTGTTTTCTTGAAAAATCAATTGATATGATTGAAACTTTTTTTCGTATACATGAAACGGTTCGAATGCTTGAATAGACTTTATGGAACTTTTTTCATATAAGATTCACAAAATATTTTATGGAAAAACAAAAATAACTTTGCATGCAATAAGATGCCTGAAATTTTTTTCATCAGATTTTTATTTCTAACGACTTGCTCAGGGACGCATTCATAAGTGAAAAAATTTTGAATTTGTATTATTTTATCATTGACAGTTTACACTCGATCTAAGTTATATTTGATAAACTCACTAGATCGTATGCTAATCTGTGAAAAATGTTAGTATGTTTCTTTACTCTTATTGGTGGTTTCTGATAATGCCGTCCTTGTTAGATACGCTGATTGTTCACTTGATGCGTTTCCAAGTGGTTGAAGTGAAGTTGGGGAGTGTTTTCACAAAGTTTTATTTCTTGCGACTTAATTTAATTACTCAGGGAACACATTCATAAGTGAAAAATGTTGGATTATTTCATCATTGACAGTTTACACTTGATCATTGAATTAAGTATTATTTGATAAACTCACCAGAGCGTACGCTAATATATGAAAAATTGTAGTATTTTTCTTTGATCTCGTTGAAGATATGAATAAGCATCCAGAAGATTCTGGTAAAATAAAATCAATGTTTCTAATCAAAATCGAGTGATGAATATTATTTTAATAATACGCTAATCTCTTCCTGGTGGAATATGAACTGATTAATGTTTCATGGAACTTGAAGAAAACACCCTGCAAAAGTTTGACAAAATATTGAAATTTGCTAAAATTTAGTTAAGAATTTTTTGCGTTCTAAGTTCCCATTCGAAAATATTTTTAAGATTTTCCAGCATCACAATCATTGCAACAGGTTTTTGTTTTGATATGCGACACTTTTTTGCAAAAGATATCG
>JARQZK010005603.1:0-10182 GCA_030704885.1 Cynegetis impunctata | reverse complement strand
CAAGGAGGATCATCAAAAGTTCTATTTCTCCACCAAGGAGGAGAAGTGTTGCTATGCAACACTTTTCCGGCCGGCGGCAGGAAAAGTGTTACTATGCAAAAGATGAATTGGTAACCATGAACAAAAACTTCTCCAATTCAAACGTCATTTTCACTGTCAACCACTTCTCACCAGGTTGCGAATTATAACTATCAATTACTTCACTTTATATCTGTCAGAATCAATTTTGCGTGGCAACCGTAACTAGGCAAATGTTCCATAATTCATAACGATCGTGGATAGAATTATGTGCGTAAATGTGAATCAATCCAAAAATGGATATTCAGATTTTTATGAATTTCAAAACGTTTGAAAATAAAATAACATATTTCATTCGGAGTAGAAGTGACTTTTCATGGCTCGCTTTCAATTAAGCTAACGCTCGCCATGAAAAGTGACACTTCTCCTCCTTATGAAACAATATACTATTATTTTTATGATCGTTTATTTGAGCAAAAGTTAGATTACCAACAATAATTTAATATCTAACTATTCTCTAGTTACAATTTTTGCTCGAACTGTTCTCCTTTTCTCCTAATGCACGCTTGACACCTTTTTCTTACTTCAAACGTTACAGTAACTAGTGATTTGTTGAAGCAAAAATATTTTTTCCTTTGTTGTTCAGAAAAGGTGATTTTATGATCGTTTATTTGAACAAAAGTTAAACTACTAACAATAATTTAATACCTAACGGCTCTCTTGTCACATATTTTGTTCGAGAAAAAAATTTTTTTTGTTGAAGCAGAAATTTTTTTCTCGAGCTAAATGTGTAACAAGAGAGCAGGTAGGAATTAAATTATTGTTACTAGTTTAACTTGTGTTCAGATAAAAATTATAAAATCATATTTTGTTCTAACAAAAAAGAGAAATATTTCTGCTTCAAGAGGTAACTAGTTACCGTAACGGTTGAAGTAAAATTTTTTATTTTCATAAAATCACTAATTTAGAGGAATAAAATCCTCGTATGTGTCTTTTTTACTATCAGTTGCAATAGAATTAACTATTTGCATAGGCATACTTTACAGAATATTCATTCGAAAAAATGGTGCTTTTACTGGCATTAATGAAAAACTTATATGAGGGTTTAAAGGCGGGATTATGGGTAATTTGAGAAGAATAATTCAAAAAATTCACTTCCTTATTTGTGAGTCTTAGGATCCATGGTCCAAAGGTGGAAAGGTAGCAAATGACCCCAACAATATCCCAAAAAATTTTATTCTGCAGCTTCATTTTATAGAATTTATGACTATGAATCTGATACTGAAGGAAGTGGAATTATGAACATTATAGATGGAAGAGTAACAAACAATATCCCAAGTAAATTTCCTATGTAATTTTCAAATGAGAATTTTACAAAACAAAATTATATTCGGGATGTTTCTACTTCTTTCACTTTTATCTGTTATTCTTATAATTTGGTCAAGGAACTTTTTGATAAAATTGTTATTATCTGCCGTATTTCTCGTGAATATGTGGTTGCCGAAAATTTTTTACCACTGTTCCTAATAGTTGCAGATTGTATTTAATAACAGTTTTATTGATCAATATTTTTTTTATTGATCATTTTGGACAATACTGTTGGGCTTATTTTATACGTTGAAATATTCAAAAATAGTGATGAAGGAAATACTTTTGCTTCCTATGCAAGTTTTGTTTTACTTGTCAATCTTTGATTTAAGTTTCTTTTTGAGAAAAATTCTATATCAGAAATCAATTTGCCTATGAAAACTGAATTTCAAATATATTTCTTTGTGTGTTTAACTTAGCAAAAAAGGAAAATTTTCATTAGTCAAAGGACAAATGATATCTAAACAGGAGAAACTCATAGGATGTGAATGTTTTGGTTAGCGATTTCATTTGTGCATTTTTTTAGTCGTATTTTTCCATAAAATACATATAATTGCAGTGTATCGAAGGAAAGCAGTCAGGTGCGGAAGTTGTTTTTCTATCCGTTTTAGACCTCCTAGATTTTGTCTATATATATATATATATATATATATATATATATAAATATATATATATATATATATATATATATATATATATATAAATATATATATAAATATATATATATATATATATATATATATATATATATAAAAATATATATATATATATATAATTTTGTACATAAGTTTTTATGTTCTTGGTTTTGGGCAGAATGAAAACTTTCTCAATATAAGTTTGAAGTTATATAATAAGACAGATAACGTTTCTTCTGGATTTTCAGCCTTACGTTATCTGCCTCATTATATGACTCGAAACTTATACTGAGAAAGTTTTGATTGTGCCCAAAACCAAGAACATAAAAACGTATGTACAAAATTATATTACAGAAACAAGACCAACGAATTGAGAAAAAGCAAATAGTATAAATATATATAAATATATATATATATAAAAATATATATTTATATATATACTTATATATATATATATATATATATATACGTTATATATATATATATATATATATATATATATATATATATATATACTTATATATATATATTATATATATATATATATATATATATATATAATATCTTATATATTATATATATATATACTTATATATATATATATATATATATATATATATATATATATATATATATATATATTTATATTTGTTTTTCCCGGCATACATATTGGCATCTTCAGCGGCTCCCGAGTCAAATGCTGAAATTTAGTGCCTACGATTGTTTTCGTTTCAGGACAAAACCATCAAAATCTGGCATAATTTTTCCATCCGTCGCCATGTTCACGTAGATATTCCTTTTTCCGTGGTTTTTGAAAAATTGCCGAACTCAACAGCTTCTGCAGATTGAGTTAGAGGTTTGAAGTTTGGTACGTACATTGAGGTTATGTTGACAACATCGAATTGCATCTCGATCTGCCATCAGTACGGGATACACTTCGCGAATTTTTTTCCCAATAAAGGGTTGAAATGTTGATGTTGAGTTACGTTCCTTTGTTGGTATCAACTTTTTTCTTCAACCACGATTCACTTCGCAAATTTTTTTTTTATAAAATAAATAATTTTCTTTTTTTCAATTCAGTTTTGCATTTGAGAGTAATTTTTCAAAATATAATTCTATGCGTTAGAATAGCATCTGAGTTTTTTTTTAATTCATATTTATTTCCTTAAAATAGAAGCAGTCGTTGACACGTGTTTCGGAATATTTGGTACTCATCAGAACGACATAGCAAAGTAATAAGATTGGAAAGCAAAAAACAATTGAAATTCCATTCTGAATCGCGAAATTTGCTGCTTCTAAGAAACCTCAAATCGCGTGACGACTGTCTTTGGCAGCAAGAAATTTCAATTGTTATTTTCACTCACAAGTATTTTGAGGAACTTAGAATTAGTTAAAACTATATGGAGGTTTTAGTTATTAGCAGTAACGCAAATCTGAAAGAAATCTGAACTTCAATTTACAACTTTATATCTTCGTCAATGGTCATTCTCAAAACATTGTAGAAAAATACATGTTTCATGATATACAAAATAATTGTAAAATTATTACTGTGGAAGTGAAAATGTATTCAATAACAACAACTATACTGCAATAAAAATGGGATTACAGTACACTGTCGAAATCAAAAACAACATAAGGAACAGAAAAGCAAACAGAAAAAACGTACTTATATCTGTTAATATTAACAGTGTTCATGGCCCCTAATTGTTCTAATAGTGTGAACAAGGCTTTATGCCACAAACCACCAAGTTTTGTATCGACAACTTTTCTCTAATGTCATATAAGTTAGTCTAAGATAATGCCGTTATGTTTAACTGATGATTGTAGTAGTATAAGTATGTTCTAAAGAATAAAATATAAAACTAAGAATTTCGCTTTAATTCTAACAAAGGTTATGGGCCCAGAAAGGCGAAATTCATAAAGCAGTTGGAGGAGTTGAATATAGCAACAAAAATAAGATTGGAAGAATAATGACGACCACGTGGAAACGTGGAGGACAAAAAGGCAAGCTATAAAAGTTTGTAGAAATGGAGAAAAAGGTGGAAAATAAATATGGAATAATTCCGTTTGCTGGGGAAGCGTTTGACAATTGGAAATTTCGACTGGAGACAGTATTGAAAGCCATGGAGGTTGAAGAAGCGATGAAATATGTTCCTGAGGATAAAAGAACTGATTCCTGGAAGAAAACGAACAATAAAGCTGTTATGGTCATTATACAGAGTGTAGCAGACTCTCATCTGGAATATGTTAAAGGAATCGAAAATGCTGTAGAAATGATAGCTAAGTTAGAAAGCATCTTCCAGAAGAAGGGTATGTGTTCCAAATTTTATCTGCTTGAAGAACTAATGAAATTAAAGTATGACTGTGCATCAGATCTACAAGATCATTTTGCGAAATCAGATAAAATATTTAGAGAATTGAAAAATCTTGGAAGTAATTTTGATGAATGTGAAATGGCATGTTTTCTTCTTTTGTCAATGCCTCCAGAATATGAAAGCGTAGTAACAGCTATAAGAACACTATCAGAAGACAATCTGAAAATGGAATTTGTAAAAAGTCGACTGCTAGAATTCAATACAAGTAAAAATATCACAAATAAAGCAACATCCTCCTTCTTAGCAAAGAAAGATATCAAATGTTTCATCACATGTTAAGAGTGTATGTGGAATCAAATGCCACAAATGCAATAAATTAGGCCACAAAGCTTCCCAGTGCAGGGTCAACAAGGAACGACAAGCCAATTATGCAGTGAAAGACAGCGAGAAAGTATCTACTGAAGATGGATCGAAGTGGGACCAAGAACCGATTGCCTTCTGTGCTACCAGTTCAAAAGCATCCACACGAATGGAATGGTATGCAGATTCTGGTGCTACTCATCATTACATAAACGATGAAGGTGTGATGCATAACAAGAGGCCATTCCTGAAGCCAAAGATAATACATTTAGCCGAGGAAGGGAAGACAATGGAAGCAACATGTGTAGGTGATGTTAGAGTCCTGAGCAAGGTGGGAGAAATTTTTTTAACTATTGTTCTCAAAGATGTATTATGTGTTCCAAAATTAAGAGTTAATTTAATATCGATTTCAACTGTTGAGAAAGCAGGATTTAAAGTTGTTTGCTTCAATAGCTCCATCAAAGTCAAAAGAAATAAAGTTGTATATCTTGAAGGTCAGAGATCAGGTAATCTATATAAAGTTTATTTGTACCAAGATTGTAATCACGGTAGAAGTGCAAATCTAGCTTTTAATCAAGATGAAGAAATATGGCACAAACGATTTGGTCATCTTAACTATGCAACTCTTTCAAATATGAATAAATTAAACTTAGTACATGGTATGAATTTCAGCACAAGGTCTAAACATGAATTATGTGAAGTTTGTGTTTTAACGAAACAAAAATGTTTGCCTTATCATTCAAGGAAGTCCAGGTCGAGTAGAGTTTTAGAAATTGTTCATACAGACATCTGTGGACCTTTAACTCCTGAGTCAAATAGCGGAAATAAAATATTATCATTACATTTATAGATGATTTTTCAAGGTTCTCAGTTGTATATATGTCAATTAGAAATAAAAATGAAGCATTGAGTTGTTTGAAAAATTATAAGGCTAAGGTTTGAAGCTTTACTAGGTAGTAAATTATTGAAAATAAAATGTGATAATGGAGGAGAATATTGTTAAAGTCATGGCAGGATTTTTGTTCCGAAGCAGGAATTCAGATATTATACACTCCTCCTTTATTCACCACAAGTAAATGGGTAGCCGAGAGAATTAATCAAACTCTGTTAAATAAAGCAAGGTCAATGGTATTGCAAGCAAAAATGGAGAAGTCTTTTTGGGGAAGAAGCTGTATTAACAGCCACTTATATAATCAATAGAACTCAATCTTGTTTAGATGAAAAATAAAACACCTTATGAGTTGTGGCTAGGAAAAAGGCCAAATGTAATGAATAGCGAATTTTTGGGTGCATTTGTTATTCAAGAATCCCTGATGTTTTGAGGTCAAAATTAGACAATAAGGAAAAAGATGTAGATTTGTGGGCTATACAGAAAACGGGTACAGGCTGTGGGATTTAGAAAATAAAAAACTTATTCACTCTAGAAAATGTCATCTTAATGAAATGAATTTTGATGAAGTTGAGATGTGCAAGAAAGGTGAATGAGGTAGATTTCGGTACAAAATTTGACTCGGACGATGAAAAACAGAAAATTTTGAAAAATAGTCAACGATAATATTTTTCAAAAAAATATGCCAACAAAAGGAAATGTAGTAAATACCGAAAGACCAAAAAGAAACATAGGATCGCCATCCAGATTTGAAGATTTTGATATTGATGTAAGTTTTTTAGCCTTATTAACTGAATTAAGTAATTCGCCAAATTCCTATTCAGAAGCGACAGCCAGCTCTGAATGGAAATGTTGGGAAAACGCAATAAAAGAGGAATTAGATGCTTTGCAAGAGAATAATACATGGGAATATGTCGATAAACCAGTTAACAAGAAAATAATAAGTAATAAATGGGTTTTTAGGACTAAAGGAAATGCGGAACCCATTTACAAAGCGAGGTTAGTAGCTAGAGGTTTCGAGCAAAACATACACGATTTATCATTGTTACATGCTCCAGTGGCAAAACTGTCCACTGTAAGACTTTTATTATCAGTTGTTTTGAAATACAATTTGCAATTAGAACAATTAGACGTTAAGAATGCCTTTTTAAATGGCTCCTTGAATGAAGAGGTTTACATGACAATACCTGAAGGTATAGAAATAAATGAATTAAATGAAAACAAAGTATGTTTATTGAAAATGTCAATATATAGTCTTAAACAGGCCCCAAAGGTCTGGAATGAAAAATTCAATGAGTTTATGCTAAAATCAAATTTTAATCGTTCAAAGTTAGATTATTGTTTATATACTTACCATAAAGATAATTTAAGATGTTATCTGCTTTTATATGTGGATGATATTCTATTAGCCTGTAATGACATTTCTTTTTTGAGAGGATTCAAATCCAGTTTGTGTGAAACATTTAAAATGAAAACTTTTGAAAATATATCCAGTTTCTTGGGTCTGAATATAACTTTTAGACCAGAAGAAAACCTTATATCAATTGATCAGATACCAGCTATCCAAACTTTAATTAAGAAATACAATGTTGAATATTGTAAAAATTTTAAGACACCTATTGAAAAAGATCTTAATCTTGAAAGGAATAAAAATGACTCATTAAAAACAAAACTACCTTATAAAGAACTTTTAGGCAGTTTAATGTATATCATGATAGGATCAAGGCCAGATATATGTTATAGTGTAGGCTATTTTAGTAGATTTCAGGATTGTGCTACAGACGAACACTTCACATATCTCTTAAGGGTATTGAAATATCTCAAGTCAACAATAAATTTAAAATTACATTTTTCTCAGTCCAATGAAGAACTGATTGGTTATTCCGACGCAGATTGGGGAAATGATGGAAATGACCGAAAATCAATTAGTGGTTATTGTTTTAAGCTATTTGGAAACTTAATTAGTTGGAGTTCAAAGAAACAATCAATAGTTGCTCTTTCAACAACTGAGTCAGAGTTTATAGCAATATGTCATGCAATGTGTGAATTATTGCACATTAAAAATGTTTTAAATGATTTAAGTGTTCAATGCACAGTTCCATACACTTTGTACGAGGACAACCAAAGCACAATCAAATTGTTGAGTAATTTCGAAAATAACAAACGCTGTAAACACATTGATATAAAATTTCATTTTGTATTAGATGTATTAACTAAGGGCTTTGTGAAGCTTGAATATATATGTACTAATGAGCAGTTAGCAGATGTGTTTACGAAACCGTTATGTTATGTAAAATTTGATAATTTTGTCAAAATGCTGAACTTGGAGGTTTGAGGGAGGGTGTTAATATTAACAGTGTTCATGGCCCCTAATTGTTCTAATAGTGTGAACAAGGCTTTATGCCACAAACCACCAAGTTTTGTATCGACAACTTTTCTCTAATGTCATATAAGTTAGTATAAGATAATGCCGTTATGTTTAACTGATGATTGTAGTAGTATAAGTATGTTCTAAAGAATAAAATATAAAACTAAGAATTTCGCTTTAATTCTAACAATATCTACGTAAAAATAATTCTCAAATTCTATAAACAATTTGAATATTGTTGGCTGATATTTTTTTGCTGAACTCTTGCTTGAACAAAATTTTGATAATGCGCTAGTAACCCGAAACAATAGTAAACTAAAATTGATATGAAAATCGTGAAATTGCTTACTGTTTTTTTTTAAATACCTCTCTTTTGAATACATATTAAAATACTTTGAATATTATGATGGACGTTTTCAATCTTCTGAGGAAATCAAATCATGTAAAATATACAAGTTGACCATAATCAATTCAATATATTACATAAAGTGAACCAGGAAAATTCTTCAATAATTTAAAAAATTATCAAAAAACTTTCCAAGCAGAATATAATATAACTAGCTCCCTTGAAAAATTTTTAAAATTATTGAAAAATTTTCCTTGTTTACTTTATGTAATATTCCGAGTTAATACAACAAAGTAGAGAATATACTCGCTGGACTGATAACGCTCTTAAATACTAATTCAAAAAAGTTTGGAAACGAATTAAATGGAAATAACAAGATGAAGAATATTTTTTTCTCAAGGGGACATTTTCCCTAATTTGTCTACTTACCTAAAATTAAAAACATAATCATTCCAAGCTAAGAATCAAATATTTAACTAATTTAACCCATGAAAACCGAAATCATTTCAAAACTTGAGATCTATGAAATCAATTATCAAGCGTTCAGTACTTACCGCCCTCTGATGAGAAAAATATTTCAACAGAAATGAAAATTATTAACGATCTAATTTGATTTTGGATAGATAAGATGTCATCGAAATACGGATTTTCGAGGTCAAAGAACTGTAATTACTTCACTCAAGTACCTTCATCACCATTTCAGAGTTAGCTTTATTTAATAAGAAATCTCAATTCATATCAAGCGTGAGATTGAGCTCTGGGAGTATTTTCAATTGAATCATCTGTTGCAGAGTTTCAAAGGACAGTATTTCACTCAATGATAATAATTACAAAACTATTCGAAGGGTAGTGTGACAACCCAAATCTCCCCTTTACCGTCATGTATTTATAGCGCAACTTTCTCTCACAGTTTCCCTTTCCATCGATTTTCTAGAACGCTGGTGGCCATAGAAAAGCGAACTTTTCCTTCCGTATACGCGTTATTTTGTACTTATTAGGCGTTGTCATTTCAATTTGTTCAGATTCTCGAAATATTCATTCATGTAATTGATAAGACTATCACGCTTCTTTGTTGATAACTAATACTTGAATAAATGAAGAAATTATTGAATGAGTTTTGTTATCCAATTATGTGTAACATGTTACCTCGGTAACGAGCAAAATTTACATTACCGTCGCATTGGAAAAACTACTTCTTTAATATCCCGCAAACCGAGATTGATCCTCAAGTTCAATAAAGAACCAACAGGTTCAATAGATTGTAAGCCTTAAAATATATGATCACCAATACAGTCTTCACTTCAAACTTAGAAAACTAGTAAAAAAAAAAGATCCTGTTATTAAGATTATGTTCATTATATTGGCGCTACCTTTGCTGAAATTTTGAAATAACTTTTAAATCCTATTTCGAGAAAAGAATAAATGATATTTCTCACATTTTTAAATAGAATGTTCATTTGGTCTCTAATTAGGACTTTGTTAATTCCACTATATATATATATATATATATATATATATATATATATATATATATATATATATATATATATATATATATAAATATATATATATATATATATATATATATATATATTTATATATATATATATATATATATATATATATATATATATATATATATATAAATATATATATATATATATATATATATATATATATATATATATTTATATATACATATATATATATATATATATATATATATATATATTTATATATGTATATAACTGAACGCTTTTAATGATTTCCACATTAACTTACAGTTCACAGTCGAAATTGAAACAAATCGTAGTGTTCCATTTTTGGATACTAGGCTTATAAGAACTGCAAACAATACAATAATATTGTATTGGTACCAGAAA
>JARQZK010005602.1:2500-10209 GCA_030704885.1 Cynegetis impunctata | reverse complement strand
ATTTATAACATTGAACGTAATTTGTTTTATTTTCTGATTAACATACACATACATGATTTTCAATGAGGAAATGAAATTAGTAATGGTAGATAGTATCTGCCGTACGTTCAATTTCTTAGCTGACCGGTTTTAATTCCAAGAAGGCGGTGGAACGCGTTGTTTTGAATGGTTTTGTTCACAGAGTGTGGTGTTAAAGATAAATCGAAAAGGAATCAACTAATTTGTTGTACTTGGCAGTTAAAAATATATTATGGAAACTGGTATTTCCGACGTCAAACAATCGATAATCAGGAATCACTTTGAATCGTTGCATTGGAATTACACAAAATATAACAAAATTGGTATTCTTCACTATAAAATTTAATTATCATTTTCTTTTGAGGATTCAGCCGATAACTAATAATTCAAAAAATAAACTTAAAATCATTTAAAATTGAATGGCGGCAATTGCGCTTATGATTCATACTTCATTTCGATATATATATATATATATATATATATATATATATATAATATATATATATTATATATTAATTATATTTTTCAACACGAAGAAACTATTTTTAAAAATAACATTTTATTCAGAACGATGTTTACAGGTTGAGAGTTCAAATCAAACTTACAGTTCTATTATTCTAATTGGCTCTCTAGCTAAAAAGGATGAATAAGCATTTCATTTATTATGCGCAGCGTCTACAACTACAATTCAGCATTTTAAAAGGGAGATACAGGCTGTCTCTCATATAATCTTCCCCTCTTTGAGAAAGTTCGTTATTCCTCTTAATGAGGTGACGAATCTTGTATAAAGTTTATATAAAAAGAAAAATACAATTACAATGACAAAAAAACACAAAAAATGGTAACTATGTAAGAGTTGTGGATGTGGAGCCCACTGGTAAATGTCCTCTAATTTTGGGACTTCTTCTTCTTTAGTCATTGATATGTCGGTAGTATAAGTCCAATTCGTTTCCAACGGGATGAGGTCGACTTGGGCGTATTTATGAAGAACCTTTAATGGGTATATCTTCTTGAAACCATTAGATACTTCCATCTTCGATTTGAAATAGGTCCTTTTGAGGGTAGATTGGTATATGGCTACATTGATCCATAAGTGTAGCTAGTACATGTGCAAGGCATTCTGGTGGTTTGGTCATGTAATCTTGTTTTCTAATGTAGAAGTTTTCTACTTGTTGGACTACCTCGGTACTCCATATAATTTTCTTGTTGAGTGTTAATCCATAGGATTGAAGGTGGGGTACACTGGTATTTTGGAAAGGTAAGTTGTATATTTTGTACAGGTCATATTAAGTTTTTGAAAAATAGGAATAGTGATACTGAAAAGAATATTAAAATCTTTGATAAATACTCTAACGGTGCATGCTGCATAATAATCGCTGAAATGCGTAACAGGCAGCAGTTTTATTTTCAGAACTTCGTTTATCGTTAAACGTTGATAGCGGCAGAATATTCTCGTGTAATAAATGAATAGCACTTCCTATTTAATTTACCTAATAGAATAGATATCTCGTGTGAATAGAGAGTTATTGAATTCATTCTCAAAGCCACATTTTGGGAGTCTCTTAATTGATTAGTTTTCTTTATTAAGAAATTGATAGTGTCGACATATTTTGACTGTGTATCTGAAATTATTTCGGCGAGCGTTATTAGAAAGAGAATACGTACAGTGGTCATCTGAAAATACGAAAACCAATTAGTGTTTTCTTTGTTTAATTTTATTTTTATGATAAATGTGTTGATTCCGAGGATTCTTTTTATATTTAATTTCATAATTGAACTCTTCTGGTTTAAATTTCCATCGCATCAGGCGCGAGTTTGGCTCTTTTAAGGAATTTAGCCAAATTAATGGTTTATGGTCTGTATAAATAATAAATTTCGTTCCGTACAAATACGGTTGAAAATGCTTAGTAGCCCAAACAATCGATAATAATTCTTTCTCGATCGTCGAGTATTTAATTTCTTGATCAGTTAACGTTCTGCTGGCGTATGCTATCGGTAAATCATTAGGAACATTACCTTGCGATAAAATCGCTCCTAAAGCATAATTTGAGGCGTCAGTCGTTAAATTGAATGTTTTTGAAAAGTCAGGATAGTTTAGAATTGGATGATTAATTAGTAGGTTTTTTGAGGTCAGGCATGCTTCTTTGTCTGTCAGGTCGATTTTCGATCTTTCTTCAAGTACTTAGTCATTGGTTTAGTGACTTTAGCAAATTTCGGGATAAATTTACGATAGTAGCTTAGCATACCTAAATAAGATTTAATTTCTTTAAATGATCTAGGTAAGGGAAATCTTTCAATGGCTTATATTTTCTTGGGATTGGGTCTGATAATGCCTTTTTCTAATAATTCCGCGATTTGTTTCTGAATTTCCGCACGGTGTTTTTCGGGGTATCTATATATTTTTGCATGAACAGGAAATTCATCTTTAGTTCTGATATGATGCTTGATTTTTGAAGTGAAATTCAAGGATTGTCCCGCTAATTGCAGGGCGTTTTCAGTATTATTGAAAATTTTAATTAATTGATTCTGAATTTTCATAGGTGAATGTGATAAATCTATAGGGTAAGATAATTTTCTAGGAATCACTTTTTGAAAATATATGGGTATTCTACAATTTTCACCTATTAATAAATTATTCTGTAAGTCAATAGTAAAATTATTTTTTCTTAAAAATTCAAAGCCTACAATACCATCATACTGAGTATGGAATTTGTAAATTACGAAAGGAAATTCTTTTTTCAAACCAAAGGAATCCACGGGAAATAAAACTTTTTCATGACTCTTATCGTGTCCGTGAGGTGAAATTAAATCAGTGTCTTCTGGATAAATGAGATGAGGTATGCTGTTATAAGCAACCTTAGGATCTATTAAGCAGACAGTACATCCGCTATCTAAAAGTAATTTGCATTTCGGATATTCAATTGCGATGTAAGGCAAGGCAATTTTTTTCGATTTTGTCATTTATAGAATTTATGTCAATTGAATTTCCGAGATCATTATCTGAAATTTTTTACAATCTTCTTCATTGACATCAAAAATTTTCGTCTGGAGGACTGTTGTCCAATTCATGATTTTCATGTATATTTTCTTCGCTATTTTCCGCGTCGAGATTGTAAGTTCTTCGGATATGAAATTATTCGGTGTTTGTCCATATTTTCGAAATGATTATATCGTTGATTTTGATAGTGATTACGCGGTATTTGCGAACTAACTGTCATTTGACGTTTTTGAGCTGTTGGGTTTACAGAAATAGTCGACATAGGAGTCGGTTCTATTATACGCCACATAATTATTATTTGGTCGAAACACGTTTGTTTTAGGTATTTCCTTGTTATTTCTTCCGAAAACCTGACTATTCGTCGGATATTGTCTTTGCGGTAGTACTGTTCTTTGTTGTAAATGAATAGGTTGAGAAGGAAACGTTTTCGTAGGTGCAATCACTGGTTGTTTCCATGTTTCTCATCAAATCTAGTTGTGATTTTTGAGACATATTAATCTCTATAGTCTGTACTGTTAAGTCAAATGTAATATGCGGTGTAGTCAAATAGAGCAGTTTGTAGATCTATTGAGAATTACTTATAAGGACGTTTTTTTTGCTAAGTCTGAAACTAGTTGTTTATTATAATTTCAGAGCTTGGTCTAAAGTAGGTTCTGCGTCAATTCGATAATTAATTCGGATTTTATAATTTTTTAACTAACTCAATGAAATCTAGACGTCTTCATTGGGTTTCTTGCGCAGAATTGAAGCTGATTTTTAAGTACATCGAGAGATTGACATGATCACCAAATTTATTCAATAAACAATGTTTTTATACCGATCCAAGTATTTGGTACATTAGATGATCGAAATTCGGCCATTTGCTTTTTCAATTAATTTGCTTTTAATGACAGGCCAAACAATATGTTTTTCACTATCTGGTCTTCGTTAGAAAATGCGTAAGATATTCTTGTCACGAATTCAAGAATGAATTCAACTCGGCTTGTGTTCTGAGAAATTTTGGCTAATAAGAGATCCAAACTCACGAGCTATCATTAAGCCGTTACCTTCAGTCCATTTTAACTTTGGACAATTTAGTTTTTTTCTTTCTTGAATCTAAATTCAATCTATTCAACGAGTCTGCCAACAAAGAATAATGATGAAAGTCAATTTAAAATAATTAAAATTTAAAACAAATTCTTAATTTACTAATGACCTGCTACAACTATGTGTGTTATAGGGAGTCTGTAGGTTTTGGGCTGAAAACCATGGGAAAAACAGGAAGTTGATTAATCTACGTGCAACTTACGTTCTGATCGTTATTCCAAAGTGGAGTCCTCGGCGCTACCCTTAACTATGCACTCTGTTGATTTCTTCAATGGTCAGTTGAACTCAGGACCGGTACTGCCTAATTTCGCCGTCACTGTGAGATAACAACTGAGCTTATGTGTTTTAAAGTTCGGATTGCTCTTAAGAATTGATATTCACTAATGCACTTCTTTTTCACGAAGGATTAATGAAGCAATCCCATCCTCGTCGCCAATTATATTTTTCAACACGAAGAAACTATTTTTAAAAAATAACGATTTTATTCAGAACGATGTTTACAGGTTGAGTAGTTCAAATCAAACTTACAGTTCTTATTATTCTAATTGTGCTCTCTAGCTAAAAAAGGATGAATAAGTCATTCATATATATTATGCGCAGCGTCTACAACTACAATTCAGCATTTTAAAAGGAGATACAGGCTGTCTCTCATATAACATATATATATATATATATATATAATATAATATATATATATATAATCTCTTGATGATTATTAGCAATAAACAGGCTTGTTAATCTCAAAAAACTCGATTTATTTAAAACAGTTGACAGGCATTCGTGGCTTTTTTCAAAAAAAAGTTTTTGATAAAGGCCACGAATGTCGTGGCTAAACGTTCAACTTTTTTAATAAAATCGAGTTTTTTGAGATTCAACAAGCCTGTATATATATATATATATATATATATATATATTATATATAATATAATAAATATATATATATATATATATATATATATTATATATATATATATATATATATATATATATATATTAAAAACTTTATTCTTAAGCCAGAAATATGTATGTGAAAATTTTTTGAATTTTTCTTGAAAATGTGGCTTAGCTAAATTGGAGATTCATTTGTCTTTGCTATTTAATCATTTATGCATTTATTCCAACGTTTCGGCTTCACAGAGCCTTTTTCAAGGACTAGTTTAAATTATCTTCGGAAACACTGACACTTATTTCATTAATCGTATACACAAAATTTCGAAAGAATTCATATTTATGATTGTTTACTTATTCACCCACCTTTCCACTATACTTTATATACGCATATACGCGTAAAATGTTATCCCGCGTATGTTATTAGATGTTGCTGTAGGTTTTATAAAAAGGATACGTTTGTGTTTAGAATCAGGCGGTCGTTAAGGTTTAGGTGAATTAAACCTGAATGAAACTGGCATTTGTTTTCACTGTAAAATCAAAAAATTAAATAATATACAGGTTATTCTATTTAAAAAATGCCAACTTCAATACTTTTGTTTTTGGAACACCCTGTACAACATGAAAATATTTTCAAAATGTAGCTCTAATTGGTCCCTATCCATCCTAAAGAAAAAACTTTTATAAAATCAAATACTTTAGCCATACTCTTCGTGTCGAATATAGTTAATAACCCTATATATATATATATATATATATATATATATATATATATATATATATAGATATATATATATATATATATATTTTATATATATATATATATATATAAATATATATATATATATATATATATATATATATATATATATATATATATATATATATATATATATATATATGTTCAGAAAGATTTCCGCTGTCGGAAGTATTTGAAAAAATTTTTCGAATCTTTTACGCGGTGCATTCCGAGAAGCAAGTTTTTCATTTATATATATATATATATGTATATATATATGTATATATATATAGGTACTGTAGCGCCTATTCATTTACAACTTGAAATTCATATTCGATTTCTAGTGAAAATACTAAAATTTTCATCACCCATCAATTAGCTCCATTACTAAAGTCATATTTTTTGCATAAATCTAGTGTATTTCTCATGAATTGAAACATACTTATAAAAATCACGCTTAAAAAAGGAACTGAATTAAAAGTAGAAAATATTTAATTTTCTAAAGAAAAAAAAAATTCGCGAAGTTTGTTGTAGTTGAGGAAAAAAGTTGATAACCATTGAAGAAACGGACCTCATCATCAACTTCATTTACATACCAAACTTCAAACCTCTATCTTTAAAAAAAATCTGATTCGCGAAGGCATCGCGTACTGATGACATGAAAACCATGAAAAAAACAAGAAATATCCACGTAAAAAAGACGGCGGTTGGAATTAATTCAACCAAATTTTGACAATTTTTGTTCTCCCAACGAAAACAATCTCAGATAGAAATAATTCGGCTCATTTGGGTTTGATACGAACCGCTGGAGATATCAATATCTACCGCGGAAGGGATATTTATACGAAAATGAGAATCTATATCTACGTGAAAATGGCAGGGTTTTGCAGAAATTTTGACACTTTCGTTCTGCCCAATGGAAACAATTCCAGGTACCAAATATCAGCTCATTCGACTCTATGGGAGCCGTCAATATGTACCACGCGAAAAAAAAAAATATATATATTACATATATTTATATATATATATATATATAATCTCTTGATAATTATTAGCAATAATTGTTTTACTATTGTAGAGTACCTTTCTTCATTTAAAAAATTTGAAATTCTAAATAAAAATTTTCATTAAAAACGGCTACTTCCATATAAACGAACTGTACCGATAATTTTTGCTCTTAACTTGTTTGATATTTCCCAAAACTAATTTGCTTTTTTAATGTTAATTTACTCTTTCTGAGATCTCTCGGATGGAATTAATCGCCTCCGTGGCAAAGCCTTGAACCAAATCTCCCATACCGGAGAGTTCAAAACAATAAACCACAAATAAGTGATTTTCTCCATAACAGAGGATTTTATTATAAAATTTCATTAAAAAACAGCTACTTCCATATAAACGAACTATACCGATAATTTTGCTTTATTTGTTTAAAAATTTTTCCCAAAACTAATTTTCTTTTTTAATATTAATTTACTCTTTCTGAGATCTCTCGGATGGAATTAATCGCCTCCGTGGCAAAGTTTGACCAAATCTCCCATACCGGAGAGTTCAAACAATAAACCAACAAATAAGTGATTTCTTCCATAACAGAGGATTTTATTATAAAAATTTCATTAAAAACAGCCTACTTCCATATAAACGAAATATACCGATAATTTTTGCTTTTATTTGTTTAAAATTTTCCCAAAACTAATTTTCTTTTTTAATATCAATTTACTCTTTCTGAGATCTCTCGGATGGAATTAATCGCCTCCGTGGCAAAGTTTGACCAAATCTCCCATACCGGAGAGTTTCAAACAATAAACCACAAATAAGTGATTTCTTCCATAACAGAGGGTTTTTTTATTTTATTAAACTATTTTCATCTCCAAATTTTTCAATCCAAGTACTTAGCTATCGGAGCCGTTCGATGAGGACCAAAAGAGTCCGAAACACGTGTCAACGGCCTGCTTCCATTATAAACGTTCTATACCGATAATT
>JARQZK010005601.1:0-10253 GCA_030704885.1 Cynegetis impunctata | reverse complement strand
AAAATGTCTTGAACAAATTGCTAGCAGTTTCCCCTCAGGCATGAGCTATTTTCGGCTCGCGAGTAGGACCCCTTTTTTTAAAAGGGCCCTAACTTCCAATAAATTCACCGTCTCGTGTTTTGGGGAAAGGCATTTTTAGAAATTTTAGTCTCCACGGGTTTTTTTCAAAGCGCGGTTGGGAATCCTGAAGAATCGAAACTTGATCTCTTTCCGATCTCATTGAACACTTAAACAACACAACAAAAACATTGGCATTTTAATAATATATTGCAAAACTTCCGTAACGAAACTTTTACACCTGTAAGCATAGGCCGAAATGTTTGTCTGGCCACCAAGTAACATGGCGGATTTTATTCTGACAGTTGTGAGTCCATCCTAAAATGATCCTATATGAATTATTTTACTCGTCCGGAGGTTAAGTAAGTGAAGGTTAGAAATAGGTGAGGTAAGTTTACGCTAATTTTTTGAAAAAGAAAAGAGAGAAAAAGCGCAAAAAAATCCGATTACTCTGGAAGTAATCACTGAAAATAAGTTAGGATAAAACCAAAAAACAGGCAATACCGCAGTGGCATGACCAATATTATCTTTATTCAATACGTGTAAATAATAATATATATATAATATATATAATAATATATATATATATATATTATATATATATATAGTATATATATATATATAATATATATATATATATATATATAATATATATAATATATATATTATATATATATATATATATTATAATATATATATATAAATTATATATATATATATATATATATTATATATATCTATATAATATATATATATAATATATATATATATATATATATAAACCTGAAATTATTGACCCTCAACACTTGTCACGAAAACGAAACTTCAGAAACGTTTTATCGAATTATCGAAATTATACCGAATAAGAGCTGGGCCAATACCTTTCCATTTGAAATCGCTATACATTAAATGAATGGTTTGACGTAGACGATGAAAAAAAAAAACAATGGAAACAGAACCCTCGGAGGTGTACAAGTACGCCAGGAAAAATCCAGGTTAATGGTGCAATTAAAGTTTTTGTAATTATATTATTAAGGGGAAATATTTAACGTAAACGTCAATTTGTACCAGAAAAACATTTTTTTTTTCTTTATACTCGCCAATTATTTCACGGGCATTTATAAACAAATAAAGCGATGAAATAAGAGGTTTTATTCGCAGCAAAAAACAGAATTGCAGGATAAATGTACTACCACGACAAAAGAACGGACCTGCACGACACAATTATGTTCTTCGCGAAAAAAATGATTCAGCGACTAAAAAGGTATTTTGGAGCGCCAAAAATATATGAACATTTTTCAACACATTTAAACCTAAAAGTCTTCTAAAATTTAAAACAAAGATACACAAGCCAATTACTTTCAATTACAAACTTTTTACGTTTTACACACTAACATGAAAACTCTCAAATAACCCAACGATAAATGAAATATGTTTTGAGGGATTCCTCCTATTTTGTAGACTGGCGCTGTTTTGATGTGAAATGTTTAAGGATTCCCAGCCGTGTTTGCGAAATTTTTAAATTTAGGTAAGTCGTTAATTTCAAACCCTTTTTCGTCGAGCTGCTTTATGTCGTTGCTAACAAAATTTTTAAGTGGATGATACAATTCTGGCGCTGATCGATTTACTTACAGTAGAAAATTTTTCCTGTCGTGCAATCTACATTAAATTTTTATTAATGTGCAGTGTACTTTTAGGGCGATCAAGGTAATTTATAAATGTTTAAATCATATAACAGGCCGTGTTGAATATTTTGTTTGCTGTTCGAAAGAACCTATTTTTGGGTCGTTACTGACCATTTTTTGGGTCCCGTTGGGGGGCCCATAAATCGCACCCTATTATTAATGCTGTCATCAAAAAGTATTATTGGCATGAGACAACAAAAGAAGTGAAGCATAGGTGCGTTATATTCAAAACTTGCTTAGTGAAAAAATAATACAACTAAGTATTCATTAAAATTTTATCACATTACTTACATACCCATTATACAAGAACTACCACTTTATCACATGAAGAAAGAACTTTCTTACTGACAAATTATGAAATAGCTGATGATTATGTCATCTAATTTCACGTTTACTGCACATTATCAACATATCCAATAGAAAGTGCTTTTTAGGCATGGAAATTTCTTAACATATTTTATCATTTCCTTCGAAATTAATGAAAATGACTCACATTTTTTTGTAACACTATTTCAAAATTTGATTCAAAAACTCCATATTTTATCGATCAATGATTAGAATATACTATGAGTAGAAGTATTTTTATTATAGTCAAATACATTTTAACCAGCTTTAAAGTTATGTATTGCAGATCATGGTTTAGTTCGAAGGGTGAAACATAAATAAAACACTTTCTATAGGCAGTATTTTCGACTAAGAAAAAACTTAGGACAAAGAAATTGAAAAATTTTAAACCTGAAGACGAATTAATTTAGCAGTTACATAGTTTTAGTGTTCAATTCATTAGTAATATGAAATTATTGATTAACACGTATAAAGAATTTAAAATATATTCTTGTTCTTGTTTTTAAATTGTTTTTTTCACAGAAGGTGTAAATAAAGTAGTTATATATGAATATAATGTGACATATTATGTACCCTTTCTTGTACCTGAGTACCTCCCAATATCCATCCAACAAATGAGACTTCCAATTCTAAAAAAAAATAAATTGAATATTCATTTCTTCTAAATCTTTGCTTCTGAAATTTCTAGCTTTTAATTTCAAGGTTAATAATACTTAGCTAGATTTCTAGTTCTATCAGTTTTCCCTATGAAGTAATTAACTTGTTTAGTGTAAATTTATTATATTAGTATTGCCAGGACACACAAAAAGTGCTTGCGCATTATCAACACGAATTTGTGAGCATACACTCACAATGAAATAGGTCCAGTATGAAAGATCTTGCCTTTGTTGATTATTATCACAAGACGGAAAAAATGATTGTACAAGTGAGCAATATGCATGAAGGTGGAGAAATAGTGTTCTTTTTGAAAAAAAATTAAAATTTTGTATTTATCTTAGAATTTTGGAAATTAATTGTAGCTGAATATTCTTATGTATTCACAACGAATGGTTAGGGACAGTGATTATTCGTAACATTGACAAATTGCTATATCCATCCTCAACTACATTCTTCAAACTGAGCACTACAAATTTTAAAGTAAAAAATAACGATCCAATCTGAAAGTATTTACTTATTTCAATAAAATCGTTTTTTCATGTACGAAATTCACTGCATTCATAATCACTCAATCAAAATGTTTTTACTTGTGGTTTAAAATACTTTAGTGTATTCGTATTATTATAAGTTGACACTACTGTAACACAAAAGTCAGCACGGCGGTCATCACTCATCAGCGCATCATCGACTGTTCTTCGTTGCATAAGAATTGTAATAGGCGTCCGAAATTAAGATCGTAGCGCCGGAACGGCTAATATCGGTACTAGAGCATGGGAGATTAGTTGTTTGTTTACATTGGTTGTAATGGTATTTACGTTCATTTCGTTTTGAGTTTTCGAACGTTTATCGTCGTAATTTGTGTTTTTTTGGACTTTGTATTTTCCTGTGATATGTTGTGTTTGGATTGAGGACAATTTTATGTTCAACAGTAGATAACCTACCTACATCAAGTTGAAATTTACACTGAGTTTTTATCATTGAACATGAAAATCAATAATAAAATAAAGTGGAGGACGAATAAATTAATTGGTTGAAGGAACTATGTATACCTCATGAGAAGGCTGTATGATAGAACACCTATTTATTTAAAAAATAAAAAACTTTCAAACGTTTCAAGAAAATATCTTCATTACGAACCTGAAGAATTTTTGAGTATAATGGACAAAACTAAGTAGTTACCAGCTAAACTGAAAGCAACAACATGAAATAAAAGAAGAATTAATATGAATACTCTGCTTGAATGGTTTGAACGTAATAAGTTATTATATTTTTTGAATTTTCCTGACGTATAACAGCTATCCTAAAAGTACGGTGGACTTGAGAGTCTGGTTTTTTTGATAGAATCTCTGTTTTCCTGATTATATAATTGAATATTTTAGTTTTTATCTAGCTATAGAGTCCAGATTTATTTCATATTCTTGATGTTATGATAAACTCTTATTTTGGTTGTGCAAATAAACATCATTTGTTATTATTATTTTAATAGTATCTCTGGTTGTTACATGAAAGAAAATACAATAATCAATCTAGAATCTCTGAATGATGGCCCAGGTTCAGATTCCGATAAAAGTGGAAGATTTTTCGTTGGAATAGCATTGGACTTCAAAAACTCTACGTTTTCGGTTAGCTGAAAATTGCGCATCATTAGTTGGTATAATTCTATATGGAAAAATCCACAAACTTACTGCAGGGAAAATAATTATTCTCAGTAAACTGTAAAGAACAACTCTCTTATGTTCAGACATTTTTTTTCAATCTTCAAGTTATGAATCCACACCTTTCTTCTGTCCATCATTTCCTTGTTTCCCAACTTTGTTTGGAATGCAACTTTGAATTGTCCAGCTTTCGAAAAGGTATGTGAGCTATATTCGGTTTTTTTTGCCCAAGATGAACAATAGAATACACAACAATAGTAATTCATCTCTTCTGAACGTTTGTAAACGATCCAAAATACAATTAAAACTCAACAACTTCTCATATAAAATACACGTAAACAGATGTAAACAAAGCAATCTATCTCCCATGCTCTAGTAATATTCGACACCGGTAGGGGGCGTATCGCTTATTATGTTTTCCCTATCATACCGGTCTTGTGTTTTATACTTATTCATTCATTATTATATATTATATTGGTGATAAAATGTTGTGTACTTATGTCTAGTGTTTAATTAACCACCTTGTCGAGCATAATACATAACATTTTCTGGCGACGAGGATTAAAATAATCGGTTGTAAGTGATTTAAGTGTGCGTGGGTACTATTCGTTCTACGTGACGAAGTAACACGACAAGATGGCGTCAGTGGGCGTTATAGAAAAATTTAATCGAAATACTCCTGGAGGTTTTGAAACGTACGTACAAAGAATCAAATTCTATTTGGAAGCTAATAGTATCACGGATGACGGTATTAAACGAGCAGTGTTTTTAAGTGTGTGTGCCGAGCATACGTTTTGAGGTGGCAAAGACACTTTGTGCACCAAATGAATTAAGTGATACAACGTTCGATAGAATCATAGACTTGTTAACTGGGCATTATGCACCCAAACCGTCGGAGATTGTCCAGCAATATTTGTTTCACAAACGTGATCAAAAGCAGGTGAGGGTATTGCAAGTTACATGGCGGAACTAAGGAAGATTGCTGAATCGTGCAATTTTGGTACATATCTGGAAACCATGCTAAGAAATAGATTGGTTTGCGGCGTTTTAGATGCGGCATTACAAAGACGGCTGTTGTCAGAACCAAATTTGACATATAAAATGGCGTTTGACACGGCGTTAGCAGCGGAAACCACAGTAGAATACCTTCACCCAGAGCCATTAAAATTGATTGATGATGACAGTTCCAGGAATTCTATTGTTATACATGACAGCTCAAGGTCGTGAATCATGACAAGTCTATTGTTATACATGACAGGTGTTCCTATTGTTTGGGGGCAGGTGTGCGGTGCAGTCTTTTGTTATACCCGATCTATTGTTAGACCAGCTCTATTGTTTGGGCAGGTGTTGGGGCAGGACCGTATTAACTAATGATTGATGACCGTGGGAATTGAATTTTTCTTCACAAATTTAGACCAAATTTCGTAAGAAATCCATCCCTGGCATTAGTTATTCAACGTGGGTGGGTAATATTTCTAAGAAAACACACACAAAAGGTTGACGCGAATATCTCTTCTCCTGTCCACGATTGTTGTGAATAAAAGCGTCTAAAATATTAGAAATAAAGATAACCGATCATTATAAACATACAATAGTACCTAGTCATCCAAAATGAAATTGAAGCATTTCATATTGCTTTAATCATTTATATTGGCCAAACAAATAAACTTATCAATCAAATCTGTTATTCAATCAAATCTTTTTAGATGTAATTACGAACAAAAATCGGAAATTTCATGAAACCTATTAGGTAATTATATGAATATAAATAATTAATTGAATTTATGATTCCTGGATACCTTTTACTAATGATTTGTACATATATTCAATTTGGCGAGATTGAATAATTTATTGAACTTTTGTCAGATAAGATTCACAAATTTTTTTTATGGAAGAACAAAATAACATAAATAACTCTTTTTCTATAGGCAGTATTTTCGACTAAGAAAAAACTTAGGACAAAGAAATTGAAAAATTTTAAACCTGAAGACGAATTAATTTAGCAGTTACATAGTTTTAGTGTTCAATTCATTAGTAATATGAAATTATTGATTAACACGTATAAAGAATTTAAAATATATTCTTGTTCTTGTTTTTAAATTGTTTTTTTCACAGAAGGTGTAAATAAAGTAGTTATATATGAATATAATGTGACATATTATGTACCCTTTCTTGTACCTGAGTACCTCCCAATATCCATCCAACAAATGAGACTTCCAATTCTAAAAAAAAATAAATTGAATATTC
The DNA here is from genome assembly GCA_030704885.1 of Cynegetis impunctata. Lineage (NCBI taxonomy): Eukaryota > Metazoa > Arthropoda > Insecta > Coleoptera > Coccinellidae > Cynegetis > Cynegetis impunctata. The sequence goes on along the minus strand of JARQZK010005601.1, from coordinate 3,607 downwards.
ATTTCTTCTAAATCTTTGCTTCTGAAATTTCTAGCTTTTAATTTCAAGGTTAATAATACTTAGCTAGATTTCTAGTTCTATCAGTTTTCCCTATGAAGTAATTAACTTGTTTAGTGTAAATTTATTATATTAGTATTGCCAGGACACACAAAAAGTGCTTTGCGCATTATCAACACGAATTTGTGAGCATACACTCACAATGAAATAGGTCCAGTATGAAAGATCTTGCCTTTGTTGATTATTATCACAAGACGGAAAAAAATGAATTGTACAAGTGAGCAATATGCATGAAGGTGGAGAAATAGTGTCTTTTTGAAAAAAAATTAAAAATTTTTGTATTTATCTTAGAATTTTGGAAATTAATTGTAGCTGAATATTCTTATGTATTCACAACGAATGGTTAGGGACCAGTGATTATTCGTAACATTGACAAATTGCTATATCCATCCTCAACTACATTCTTCAAACTGAGCACTTACAAATTTTAAAGTAAAAAATAACGATCCCAATCTGAAAGTATTTACTTATTTCAATAAAATCGTTTTTTCATGTACGAAATTCACTGCATTCATAATCACTCAATCAAAATGTTTTTACTTGTGGTTTAAAATACTTTAGTGTATTCGTATTATTATAAGTTGACACTACTGTAACACAAAAGTCAGCACGGCGGTCATCACTCATCAGCGCATCATCGACTGTTCTTCGTTGCATAAGAATTGTAATAGGCGTCCGAAAATTAAGATCGTAGCGCCGGAACGGCTAATATCGGTACTAGAGCATGGGAGATTAGTTGTTTGTTTACATTGGTTGTAATGGTATTTACGTTCATTTCGTTTTGAGTTTTTCGAACGTTTATCGTCGTAATTTGTGTTTTTTTGGACTTTGTATTTTCCTGTGATATGTTGTGTTTGGATTGAGGACAATTTTATGTTCAACAGTAGATAACCTACCTACATCAAGTTGAAATTTACACTGAGTTTTTATCATTGAACATGAAAATCAATAATAAAATAAAGTGGAGGACGAATAAATTAATTGGTTGAAGGAACTATGTATACCTCATGAGAAGGCTGTATGATAGAACACCTATTTATTTAAAAAATAAAAAACTTTCAAACGTTTCAAGAAATATCTTCATTTACGAACCTGAAGAATTTTTGAGTATAATGGACAAAACTAAGTAGTTACCAGCTAAACTGAAAGCAACAACATGAAATAAAAGAAGAATTAATATGAATACTCTGCTTGAATGGTTTGAACGTAATAAGTTATTATATTTTTTTAATTTTCCTGACGTATAACTGCTATCGTTAAAGTACGGTGGACTTCTGAGAGTCTGGTTTTTTTGATAGAATCTCTGTTTTCCTGATTATATAATTAAATATTTTAGTTTTTACCTAGCTATAGAGTCCAGATTTATTTCATATTCTTGATGTTATGATAAACTGTTATTTTGGTTGTGCAAATAAACATCATTTGTTATTATTATTTTAATAGTATCTCTGGTTGTTACATGAAAGAAAATACAATAATCTAGAATCTCTGGATGATGGCCCAGGTTCAGATTCCGATAAAAAGTGGAAGATTTTTCGTTGGAATAGGCATTGGACTTCAAAAACTCTACGTTTTCGGTTAGCTGAAAATTGCACATCATTAGTTGGTATAATTCTATATGGAAAAATCCACAAACTTAGTGCAGGGAAAATAATTATCCTCAGTAAACTGTAAAGAACAACTCTCTTATGTTCAGACATTTTTTTTCAATCTTCAAGTTATGAATCCACACCTTTCTTCTGTCCATCATTCCTTGTTTCCCAACTTTGTTGGAATGCAACTTTGAATTGTCCAGCTTTCGGAAGGGTATGTAAGCTATATTCGTTTCTTTTTTGCCCAATATGAACAATAGAATACATAACAATAGTGATTCATCTCTTCTGAACGTTTGTAAACGATCCAAAATACAATTAAAAACTCAACAACTTCTCATATAAAATACACGTAAACAGATGTAAACAAAGCAATCTATCTCCCATGCTCTAGTAATATTCGACACCGGTAGGGGGCGTATCGCTTATTATGTTTTCCCTATCATACCGGTCTTGTGTTTTATACTTATTCATTCATTATTATATATTATATTGGTGATAAAATGTTGTGTACTTATGTCTAGTGTTTAATTAACCACCTTGTCGAGCATAATACATAACATTTTCTGGCGACGAGGATTAAATAATCGGTTGTAAGTGATTTAAGTGTGCGTGGGTACTATTCGTTCTACGTGACGAAGTAACACGACAAGATGGCGTCAGTGGGCGTTATAGAAAAATTAATCGAAATACTCCTGGAGGTTTTGAAACGTACGTACAAAGAATCAAATTCTATTTGGAAGCTAATAGTATCACGGATGACGGTATTAAACGAGCAGTGTTTTTAAGTGTGTGTGCCGAGCATACGTTTGAGGTGGCAAAGACACTTTGTGCACCAAATGAATTAAGTGATACAACGTTCGATAGAATCATAGACTTGTTAACTGGGCATTATGCACCCAAACCGTCGGAGATTGTCCAGCAATATTTGTTTCACAAACGTGATCAAAAGCAAGGTGAGGGTATTGCAAGTTACATGGCGGAACTAAGGAAGATTGCTGAATCGTGCAATTTTGGTACATATCTGGAAACCATGCTAAGAAATAGATTGGTTTGCGGCGTTTTAGATGCGGCATTACAAAGACGGCTGTTGTCAGAAACCAAATTTGACATATAAAATGGCGTTTGACACGGCGTTAGCAGCGGAAACCACAGTAGAATACCTTCACCCAGAGCCATTAAAATTGATTGATGATGACAGTTCCAGGAATTCTATTGTTATAACATGACAGCTCAAGGTCGTGAATCATGACAAGTCTATTGTTATACATGACAGGTGTTCCTATTGTTTGGGGGCAGGTGTGCGGTGCAGTCTTTTGTTATACCCGATCTATTGTTAGACCAGCTCTATTGTTTGGGCAGGTGTTGGGGCAGGACCGTATTAACTAATGATTGATGACCGTGGGAATTGAATTTTTCTTCACAAATTTAGACCAAATTTCGTAAGAAATCCATCCCTGGCATTAGTTCTTCAACGTGGGTGGGTAATATTTCTAAGAACACCCACACAAAAGGCTACCGCGAATATCTCTTCTCCTGTCCACGATTGTTGTGAATAAAAGCGTCTAAAATATTAGAAATAAAGATAACCGATCATTATAAACATACAATAGTACCTAGTCATCCAAAATGAATTTGAAGCATTTCATATTGCTTTAATCAATTAGATTGTCCAAACAAATAAACTTATCAATCAAATCTGTTAATCAATCAAATCTTTTTAGATGTAATTACGAACAAAAATCGGAAATTTCATGAAACCTATTAGGTAATTATATGAATATAAATAATTAATTGAATTTACGATTCCTGGATACCTTTTACTAATGAGTTGTACGTATATTAAATTTGGTGAGATTGAATAATTTATTGAACTTTTTTTTTATATAAGATTCACAATTTTTTTATGAAAGAACAAAATAACTTAAGTAACTCTTTTCCTATAAATGCATGAAATT